>APFE031525945.1:17488-35389 GCA_000404065.3 Pinus taeda | reverse complement strand
ACCAAAGTATTATGGTCCATACAAGGTGTTGCAAAAGATTGGTACTATGGCATACAAATTGGAGCTTCCTGTAGCCTCTCGATTGCACCCAGTTTTCCATGTTTCATGTTTAAAGAAGGTTATAGGCAACAAGCTCCTAGTTTAAACAATATTGCCAGAACTTGACGAGGAAGGAAAAATTATATTGGAACCGGAAGCAGTCATAGAAACAAGAACTTGACAGCTACGAAATTGATCAATTTCGGAGTGTCTTATCAAGTGGAAGAACTTATCCGCTGAAGATTCCACATGGGCGGATGAAAATTTTATACAGAAGCATCCAGAACTTCTCAAGTGTTGAGGACAACACTTTTTTGAAGGAGAGGGGCATGTTGGGTCCCTATAATACTAGTGATTACCCCATTACTATTGTAGTTGTACCCCTTATTAATATTGTTGTGCCCCTATTATCCACATATTTTTATTATTGTGCCTCATAGAATCCCTCTATTGTTATTTTTGTGGCTTTATATTATTATTGTTAGGTTGGCTGGGTAATATTGTGACTCCTTAGACTCTTATATATAGAAAGGAGGTTTTGTCGTTTGAATCATCCAAGAATTGTTCATTTATATAATGTAAAGGAGGTTGCCCCCTCGATGAGGCTAAATTCTAAGGCGTTGATCTATCTTTTCTATCTTTTCTTGAGCTGGTTTCATAACAACAATCCTATAGGAGCCTTTCTACAGGAGGGCCAGTGAGCAGCATTGCAGAGGAAAATTCAGGATTTTATGGCAAATTCGACCTCAAAGAGGTAGGCATTGTGTAGACCCTCTCTGCATTTCTGTCTCTACAAAGGATGGTGTGATTCCAAGCGAGGTATTGAGTTGAAAAAGGAAGGAAAGTGAGAACAGAGACTGCCTGTGTTTTTAAGAAATTATATATATAGTTTCTCCATTTGCTCTTTGCCCGAAATACTATCTCTTTCTCCTCCGTGGTATTCTCCAATGAAAAAAGATGATGCAACTTTAGAAAAGTAAGCTTGAAAAGAGTGAATTTGCGTTGGGTAGTCTGCACATTTTGTAAGAAGAAAGACACAGTCCTATATGTTCACTGTTTTTTAAGGTATTGTTTCCCTCAAATAGACAGAGAAATAATGTAAGTCTACAGAACAGTGTTTGGAAGGAAGGAAAGTTGCAATTTGTTTTTGTTTAAAAGAAAGAACATGAAAACTCTCTCTTTGTTTCCTGGAAGAAAACCTCAGTTGTTTCTCTATTTTCGGGATTGAAACTGGCTGCCTCCCTCTTCAACTGAAATATTCTAGCAGAATCTGAAACATCATGACAGGGGGTTTTATGAGGAAGGAGCCTCTGAATTCAACTAAGCTGCATGAACATCCAGAAGTGGTAGCCCTCTTTACTAGAGAAAATTGGATGCCTTTCTTTGAAAAGTTTCATGGGTATGATGATGAAGTCATAGAGGAATTTGCATTGTCCTTAAAACCTCACTCAAAAACCCATGCCACTGTCAGTTTTAGGGGTCTAACCATAGAACTCACACCGGAATTCATCAGTAGGGTCACTGGTCTCCCACTTGGAATACCCTGGAGCAAGGAAGAAAAACAACTGGGTTAGGTTGCCAAGAAAACCTTTTTCCAGCCTAATGAACACCCTGTGGAAGACAAGAATGGCATCAGGAGAACCAGCATACCTTACCCCTGGGATGAGGTCAGCTATCAGATTATCAAATACATCTCTTTTGAAGGCAAATACAACATATTTTATGGGTATCATTTAAGACTTTTGCATGAATTGAGGTATGACATAGATCTCCTTGCACCTCAAAAACTCAGTGTTCCCTATTTTCTCCTCCAATCCTTAATAGAATCTAGCATCAAATTGAAGGCAGGAGTTCCAGACCAATTGGCTCACCATGGGCTAATTAACATGTTGGTGGGAGATTCCCTCCACACTTTCACAATTCCCATAGCTTGGGATATTTTTAGAAACATGATTAAAAAGGATGATATAAAATCTCTCACCTATGACCTCAGTCCACCTGAAAGTGAGGAAGAAGAACAAAGAGGAGAATCTGGGAAGGAAATCCATGAAGAAGAGAAGAACACTCAAATGGAAGAAGAGGAAACCCAACCAAAGAAAGAAGAAAACTAGATAGAAAAGGAGAAGCATGACACCACCAAAAATGAGCCTAAAGCAGAAAAGAGGAAAGAATCAAAAGCAAAAAAGGGTAAAACCACAACAGAGAAAAAGAAGAGGCCTAGACTGAAAAGAAGAAGCCTAGGACAGTTCAGAAAAAGGTTACCACAGAAAAAGCAGAATCTAAAAAAGAAGAGGAGCAAACCAAATCAGAGACAAAAGAAGCAAAGCTAGCAGGAATAGAAAAGACAACAGATGAAGGAAAAGAAGCACAACAGGAAGAAGTGTTTCTTGAGAAACTAGTAAGGGAGACAACAACTGTTCTTGTTGCACTTAGTACTCCAACCAAGCCCAAAGGAAGAAGGAAAAGACAACCATCCATGTACTTCAAGGCTCACAAAAGCACTAGAATAAATATGGGGAAGCCTCAACCATCTTTAAAGGAGCACATCATCATTGAAGATTCCCCTACTGCCAAAAAGGAGGAATCTCCATCCAAAACCCCCATCACCTATGAGAGAGGAAGTCATAAGATCTCCACTTGGAAAGAAAGGATAAAACTACAAGACTCTAAAACAATCCTACAGGAGGCATAGATAGTCCTACAGGAGACATTGACAAAGCTACATGAAACTGAAAATATTGAGAAAAAGGTAGAGGAGCAGACCAAGAAGGAAGATAAGGAAATAAGGATACCAGAACCTTACCCCCAACCTAATTTGGGCTCTTATTACAACCTTCTTGAAGGAGGAAAAATTATCCCTCAGAAATTTGCAGTCCCTCTTTTCTTTGAGTTGGAAAAAGAAAGAGTAAGGAGCCACAAGTGGATGCAAATTGCAAAGTCCAAAGGGGTGGAAAACATTGGCCACATGGAGAGCAAGCTGAGAGAGATGGGTAGAGAGCTGGACACTGTAAAACATGCAGAAGCAATCAAAATATATCACTTGGAAGTAGAGAATGAAAGGTTAAGAAAATAACTGCACTAAAGGGGAACCCTAGTAGAAACTGAGATGTTAAGAAACTAGTTACAAGAAAGGGAAACCCCGGTAGAAACTAAAGTGTTAAGAAACCAGTTGCAAGAAAAAGAAACCTAGGTAGAAACTGAGGTATTAATAGTAAGAAGATAGCTACAGGAAAGGGAAGCCCAATTAGCCTGCATGGCCAGCTGGGCTATGGAGGCACTACAATGCAGGCAACCAACCAAATCATATGCAATATACCTCAAAGATCAATGGCTCCAGTTCCAAATCAAGACTCTGGCCCAAAGAGGCACCATACCTTTTCAGGATTATGGCCAATTCATGGATCTATGTGACCATAGTTTAGCTAAGGACAAAGCGAAGCTGGTAGAGTTTTATTTACACAACGTGGCCCTTACTGATATGAACCTATGGGACTCCAATGCTGTGTTAGGAGACTTGCAGCTAATGGCCATGGCATATTGGATGAGCCATGAAGAGAAAAGGGAAACAGAAATCAAGAAGTTAATGGATAAAGAGCTAAATGAACCCTTAATGGTCCGAGATGAACCAACAGACCCCATGGCTCTCATTAGTGCCCACCAACACCTTGCAGATAATCCTCAAAGTTCCCCCAAGTATATCAATGAGCAGGTCCAGGCTATTGCACATTTTGAGGACATGGAGAGATTGTTTGGATATGATTGCATTCATGCCTTCATGAGAAGGTGGAACACATTGCCACACAGCCTACAGATCAGGGAGTATCACTCCCCAAATAGGTATGAGAGAAGCCTTGAGGAGAGTGCCACTGTATAAGCAATCTATGCAAAGTTTAAAGGCCAATTGGATTAGCCTCAAATTCAGTCCTCCACTACTGCTAGGACTACTAGAAGGTGTAAAAGAGGAAGAAGAACAAAAAAAATGGGAAGAGGTGGATAGAAAGGCAAGAATCCATGATAAAGAGAAGGATATCACATCAGAAGCATGGGATGTCAGGGAATCCATCAGAGCCATCAAGGATGAGGAGGTAGATTAGTTGCTCAGAGGATGAGCAACACTTTCAGTAGGGGGTGATGATGAGCCCCATAAATGGGTAATTATATGGGCTCATTCTGCCTCTTAATTCGACTTAATCCACCATTCTCATTAGTTTATTGGATATTTTTGATTATATTTATGCTAATAGAGTGAATTGGGTTAGTCATTATGCCATGAAGTCTAATGTGTGCTTTATGCAGATTTTTTGGTCAATTTTGGACAAAGTCAAAGGATTTATGAGCATTTGGTAGCCAATATTTGAGGAAAATAGGGAAGAGGATTTGTAGGGGGGTTTCCCCTTCATTTATGAACCCTTACCTCAAATTCTCCATTACAAACTCGGAGCACAAGTAGCCACATTAGTGCATCCAAGGGGCAGCCGAGCAAGTAAAAAAGGACTGCTGTTTATCTGCAGTTTTGGGAAGCTGAGCTCTTTGATTGTAGGAGGGTTGTTAAAGGATTCCATTTGTATAAGTAAGGGGGCTTAGAGCCTCAGTAGGTTAGCTAGTTATTAGTAAAATTTTTGTACTTACGAAACATTGCAAACATTCCAAAGGTCTATGCCAAGTTCCTGATGCGATAATACAACCGCAATCGGAAATTGCAGATACCATGAACTGCATAACAAAATCCCCTTTGGAACTCACCGATGCGATTGCATAAAGGAAAAGTGCACTTTTCGATAAAATGCTGTTAAATGTATATTAGTGGTTTTAAGCCTTAAACCAATAATAAATGAAAAACAAATGATTTGTTGATTATCGCACCTCCTCATGATAACTCTAACCTTTATTGCAATCGGAGCTAATTGTCGCAACAACTTAAGCTTGACTTGTGAACCTCCCGATCTGTGATATGCGACTTCGCTAATCCCTAATAAGGAAAACCAAGAGATCCGTTTTAAAGGACCATCACTCATATGTGCATGCGACATATCAGTATTACATTTAATTATCACGATTGGTAGTTACGAGGTCATTAATATAGCAGTTAAGGTTGAGTCCTTTAAGGATTTCATCCGCGATAATATTTGATTTCGTATGGCTTATCACACTTGAATTACCATTAATATTTTTCATTCTACATTGGATTTGAACAAGTTTTTCTTTGTTACGTTCTTTAGTTTCCTTTGCAGAGCAACTCTGAGTTGATGAATCCAAAGAAAATGACGAAGAAGGCAAAGAAACTAAAGGCTCTTGTCGTAGCCAAAGAAGAACCAATGAAGAAGGTTTTGATATCTGATACTACCTGCCTCGGTCTAGGCCAAGCTTCATGGGAGAGTATTTGGAATTTACTGGAAGCTGAGGATCCTGAAGAAATCAAAGAAGAGGCAATAACAGATTCCACTAGTAAGTCAGAGAATACTCTTAAGGAATTGGCATGCTCATATCTTCATAGAATAGTAGCCCGTGCCAAGGTTCTACTGTATAATTACTTGGTTAGGTGGGTTATTGAAAGCATCAATATCACAGACATAACTTTCTTCACGTTTGATGGAAGAATGTTCGGGTCGTTCAGAGCAAAAGATATTAAACGAATGTACCATTTGCCTGAACTGGAGAAGCGGTATAACAAAGCATTCTTGGAGGCTTTCGCCAAGGAAAATGCCATTGAATCCAACCTTATCAGATAATGGAGGCATTTTATGACCAAACACAAGCATGAAACATCGGGTATGTACTTCGTAGATTCATTGTCATCTCCTTATTGTTATGCTGGTGCAATGATGTGCAGATTCTTCGAAGTCCATGATTCTGCTAAATTTTCTATAGAGATGGTACCATTAATGGAGACTAAAATTAATGCCTATATCATGGATTGGGCGACCTTTTGTTCTGACAAAATGGCCAGCCAGATACTTGGTTATAGGAGAAACAGGTTCCTGACTACCCAGGTAATACCCCCGTTTTATATGAGTGCTTATATTATGGACACTATCTGTTTCAATTCTGAATATCCCATTCTAGGATGGAAATGGACTCCGCAGGACCCCAACCCCATTCATATCTATCATAAGGAGTTGTGGAAAGCTCATTACAATAATCATTTTTATAGAATCTGTCATGGTTCATCCTCCACGTGTATTATGCCATATTCAATAAACCTGCTCCTAGGTTATCTGAGGAAGCCTCTATGGACATAACTGCAATTGGTAGCTGGTTTGGTGAGGAAAAGTTCACTTACATCAGACTTTACAATAGCATTATTGACTCTCATGTCCTTCCCTTATACGTCCCAGATAAGCTACTTGCCAGAGAATTGGCATATCAGATAATAGTAGAAGGGACGTCAAGGAACCTAAAGGAGCATAAGAAGCATATGTGGCCTTCATTTCCCCTCCGATGTGGTGCTTTCACTCTCCATGACTTCAAACATGCAGAGAAAGAAGCCAAGAAAATAAAAATGTTAAAGTTAGTAGTCATCCTGAAAAGGCAGTATGATCCCAAATCTGTTGCCTACAATGTTACTTCTTAGGCCAAAATCGCTAAGTTTGAACATGAAAAGGACCATTATAATGATTTGTTTGCTTCTGTCGAGTTATTTTCTCAGGTTAAACAAATGGAAAAAACCAAATTGGGAGAAGAGGGACTAGAGGATTTTTACAAGTTCAGAGCACAGAGATTGGAAACACTACCTCTGGATTTGTTAAACATTACTTCTATGGTACAACCAGAAGGCCATTGTGAAGAGAAAATTATTGAAAAGACTCCCAAAAAGGAGAAAACCCATGAAAGGGAACAGAAACTGGAAGGAACTAGTGAACCCCTTGATACGGAGATTAATATTGACCCTATGTTAATCTAGGAATGGTAGTAGTTTGACTCGATCATCAATAACCCGAATAAACCCCAAGAGTTCACTACACCAGAAATGTTTATAGTGCAAAAGCAAGAAGTTATTACAGTTCCAATTGAAGGAACAAGCGACCTAACTAGAATTTAGTAGAACATAGAGCTTATTCTTGAGAATCCTACTGATGAGATAATACTACAAATTGAAGAAATACCACCTCTCGATGTCTTCTATAGTCCAAAGCACAGGGCTGTAGTTAAAATATAGAGGAGGAAGAAGAAAATTGATCAAAGTTCTCTTTTAACTCCTCAGGTTGAAATGATGAGCATGGTATGGAAGGTAGAAGTTAATCCCTCTAAGGATTTAACAAAGCTATCTTAGTATGAAAGAGCTTACACAACAACGAGAATTGATAAATATTCAGAGGTTAGCCATTTGATCAGAGAAAAGGATCAGACAATTACCTAGCTTGAGGCACAATTGGCAGAGCAAGAACAAAAGATTAATCAGCTTGAATAGTAGTTAATAGAGCACAGGCAGCAAAATGAGCGATTAAAAGAGTAGCTGAAATTGGAAAAACAAAGAATTTATGAGTAGAATCTTCATAAACAACAGGAGTTGTCTTAGGAGTTGAGCAGGCTACATATGTTAAGTGAGTAGGAGAAGAAAGAAAAATAAGATCAAACCATGCAAATGAAAGAGAAGATAGAGAGATATAAGAGCTATCCACAAGTAAGCGAATTCCGAACAGAAGCCTTGGAAATAACCAAAGCTTTGTCCCAACAGTTGGATATTCTTTGTCACAATATATCATTGGCCAACCCCTTATGCGATATCTCTACATCAATGATTGAGAAGGCAGTAGATGCCAGACTTGAATTAGATAAAGCAGATGAAAGGTTAACCATTTTTTTGTCTTGGCAAGATTCCAAAGAAGGAATGGTTGCCAACCTACCCAGAATACAAGAATCACATAAGGAAATCCTGTTTTCTGAATGGGAGTCCTAGTTAATGAAAGCTAAGAGAGAAACCTCTAGATGTAGAGCTACAATGAATGGGATGATTGAATTGATAAACAACAATTTACATATGTCCAATTTGGTCACCTATTGCTCTGCTGGCAAACTCCCTAAAGCAAAGTCGTTGGAATAACATTGGAAACAGGAGTTGGAGCACAGGGAAAAATTGATTAGAGGAATCCAAAGCTTGACATGGGAAACATTCTAGTTTTTCCTTGTCAAGCCACATAGCCAGTAGATGGCCATGAAATGTATTTTAGATGCAATCAACTGCATGATATCTGAACTCTCCAATGCCACCTATACAACTCAGCTACACTCCACGATGAGTCAGCCTCCAGAAATCCACCCTATGCTCGCAATCTGTCAACTGCAATCACAGGAAAAGAAGCCGATACAATGAATTCATTCAACCGCCACAACATTTCTATTTTCATGATAAATCCCAGATTTATATGTTTTTAGTTAAACCGGCAAATAACAATTTTTATTCATAGTTTGTTGTTATTTCTAGTATTTAAGGCCCTTTCATGTATTTAGAAGGGGTCCACAATTTGTATTAAAACTTGACTTGGGTGTTACACTATTGTACTTCTAATATTTGTTTTTTATCAAAAGCTGGACCAAAGTTCTACATTTTTATCAAAAAGGCTTTTATAAGATTTGCACTTTTGCATCTTTTGAAGGTGTTCTCAAATAGGAAAGAAGAATTTGGATGTTGTTTACATCGGGAGAATCCAAATGCATATGGTACTATTATCTCTATTTTTGTCTTGTTTCTCTATGTGAATGAACATTTCTCAACATTTCTATTATTGATATATATATATGTGTGTGTGTGTGTGTGTGTGTGTGTGTGTTTTCCAAGCAATTCTTTAACTTATCACTTCTGAATGTTTAGAATTGTTATATTTTGAATATATATATGTCAGTGATATATATTATGATCAATGTGATAATGTTTTTTATTATTAATTTGTTTAACTACTTAAACAAAGTAATAATCATATGAATGCATATCTCTATTTTATGTATACGTCATTTTTATGATTATTTGTTTGATAGAGACAATCAAAAATCATGTTGTTAAACGGATACCCAGGTTATATTAGTTATCTTTGCATATTTTTGCATCATAGAATAAAACACTCATCACTATTGTTATACATTACAAACAAATCATCCATCAACTCATATATCACTGGGAAAATGGTCCCATTACATCCAGTCGGAGCCACCACACCAAATGGAAAAGGAGCTGCACTAAGGTTCGGACCAGGTGGTTTTCCCCGATGTTGATGCAGCGATTTTAGAGGCATCAAAATTTTTGGCGCTAGAAGGAGGGCCTGAACTATGAATGGTGAGAAAATCCAAATCCATAGCCCATTCTGAGAGTAAATCTCCCTCACCATCTCCTCCAACTTCTCCCTCGCATTCTAAGTCTCCAATTTTCAAGCGAGAAGTTAAAAAGACAACAACCACTACTGAAAACTTGAACATATTAGAAAAATTCACTCTTGAACCCCTTGAAGTTCAGTCTTTAATTCATAAATTCAAGGGTTTTCAATATCGCAAGAAAAGTCTGAGTTATCTCAAGGTAGTGTGACTTCGGAATACATTTCTTCTCATCCTCTTACAAGATTACAAAGTGAAAATCTTGGTATTAAACCAACATAATTTCCTTTGCCTAAAAGGAAAAGAGCTAGGAAGACACCTGAAGAGTTTGAAAGTGAGAATATTTCATCATCATCATCCATTTCATCCAATCCATTACAAAGTCAACCATCCATTCCCCAACCTCATATCATTGTCCAACAGGGTACAGGTAATCCAACATCCTCTTCCCAACCACTTGTAACTACATCCTCACTTTATTCTACTGTTAGTATGAAAATGGCACATAATAAACCACAACTAAGGCCATGAGCAAATGTAGAGGTAGTCACAATGCCTGCACCCTTGAGTCAATTACCAGCCCACCTTGAAAAGTGGTTGCCAAAGTTTAATCCAGATATTGTCATACTAGCAGAAGAACACATAAACAAATTTATGTTATCAATAAATCTAACTGGAGTGACTGAAAAAGATGCTGTTGTGAGGCTTTTCCCATACACCTTACAAGGAGCAGTTGGATCATGGTATTTTTCATTACCAGTAGGATCCATTACTAATTAGAATGCTTTCCAAGAGTAGTTTTTAACTAAGTTTGGAGATGATAGGTCCATAGTGACATTAATCAACGATCTCTCCAATCTTAAAACTAAATTGAAAGAACCTATTAAAGATTTCAACTCGCGATTTAATAAACTCTTAAATAAAATTCCTGCTACGCCTAAGCCCGGTGAAGAGGTTAGAAGAGAATGGTACATTTCTGCCTTACCTTTGAATATAGAAATCTTTGTTGATAGAGCTTCAAAGCCCACCATAGCAGAGAATATGAAAGAAACAATCACCGTTGAGAAATGTATTATCGCTTTGGAAAAGAAAACCGCTCTTGAGGAGAGAAAGTCCAAAAAAGTTACTTTTAAAGATGATTCAAAGAAGAAAGTGGCTAAAGACATGATATGGAGGGTTTGCAAAAAGTTTTAAAGACTATGTCTAATGAAATGGTAGAGATAAAGAAACAAGTAGCTGAAACCTCCACTAAAAAGCCATTTAGGAACTTCAAAAGCGCTGAATCAAAACCGCCTAATGCCATATCCAATGTAGAATTAGATCCAGATAATGATGAGGATGAAGACACAATATTGTCATCCGAGGAAATAGAAGAAGATGAGGTTGTTGAGTGTCATGGTATGTGGGACTTCATTTTACCCAATTTTGATACTGAAAGTGAACAAGAAGCTCTCCCAGTAAGTAATAGAAGTAAAGTCGCTACAGAGCCTGATTAACCAGCTCAAAAGAAGAAAAATGCAAGCCCTACTGCTAAAGATAAAACTCCAATGAAGAAATCTACAATCTTGCCTACTCAAAATGAGACATCATATTCCAATCCGCCCTCATCATCCAAAACATTGGTAGTCTCTGACCCTATGGATTACAACATTATAGAAGACATGAAGAATACTAGAGTGAATATCTCTTTATTTGAGCTTAGCAAGCTCAAACATCAACATAAATTACTACTCAAAGAGTTGAATGCAATACCTTTTTCTCCTCTTCCAAATGTCGTACTATTTAAGGTAGTAAAAGGGACAACTAAGCCACCATTAGATAGAGTAGATGCTACTGATGTTGTCTTGATCAGAGATAGATCTAATTCTCATACTTCTCCTTTTCTCTTGACCTATGAAATCTACAATATAAATCTGCATAATTGCTTAATAGATTCAGGGGCTTCATCAAAGATAATGCCAACCTCGGTTTGCTCAAAATTGAACATTGAGCCCCAAAAATATGCAGTGCATATTGTTTAGTTGGATCGAACTAAGGTTCAAGTATTAGGAGAGATTAATTTAGTCACCATTAGGTTATCAGCTGATCCTAGAGTTGTTCAGAGAAATGATATATTGATTGCTGACATCCCTAAGTTTTATGGGTTAATTTTAAGCAGGGATTGGTCTGAGAAACTTCATGGTTACATTTCTACTGATTGGTCTCATATGTGGCTCACTTATAAAGGTAAACCAAATCAAATTAAGATTGATTAGGAGAAACATATGTCTCATACTGTAACAGAGTTTGAGCAGGAAAATCAACCCATAGCTTTCAATAATAACATTCTCGGAAATTACTCAGCCGAATCATTCTTTGGTAATTTTAATGCTCAATCATCACCTTTCTTTGTTAATAGCTTCACATCACAGATATAAAACTTTTCTCATACAGATACATCTAGGTGTGTTACTATTGCTAAAGAAATTGTAAATAAAACTGTAGATAAGCTTGTATTTTGGTCTTTATATTTTGATGGGTCAAAATCTAATGACAGTGCAGGAGCATGATGTATTTTAGTTAGTCCTGAGGGAGAAAAAGCTATGCTATCATGCAGACTGGAATTTGAGTGTACAAATAATACTGCTGAATATGAGGAATTGGTTCAAGGTCTTTACAAAGCAATAGACTTGAAAGATCAATATCTAAAAGTATTTGGCGATTCTGAGATTGTCATCAAACAAGTAAGGAACACTATTCATTGCCTTTCTGGAGACCTCAAGCATTATCAGTCTTTGGTTCAAGACCTTATATCTCATTTTCTAGCATTTAATATTTCTCCCATTCCTAGATCTCAGAATGCAACAGCTGATTTATTAGCCAATGTTTCTTCTAAGCTTCTTCCATCAGAGGATTAAAACCCTGATAGGTTTTCAGTCGAATTGATTTTTAGACCATCTATTCCAGACAATGTCACCAATTGGCGGGTATTTAATCATGATGAAGACATTTTGAATCTCTTAACTTCTAAGAAATCCTACGATGACCAGATTATTGATGAGCATGACCATGATCTTTAAATAAAACAAATATAAGAGGATAACTCCATACTGAAATCTGTAGTCAAACTTGAAGATCTTTATGATATCAAGGATAGGTTTAAACAAGTCACTAATTCAAAACTCCAAAGTTCTACTTTGAGGTTTGAATTAATAAATCTTGGCACTGGGGCCAAACCACAAAATATTAATGTGGGACTAGGACTCACTCCTGAAGAAAGATTTTCCTTTATGAGACTATTTAATAAATATAAGAATGTTTTGCTTTGAATTATGACGATTTAAAAACGTATGATACTTCTATCATACATCATACAATTTCAACGATCTTTGAGGAGAAACTTGTGCAACAAAAATTGAGGAAAATTCATGCGAATCTAGAAAGTCAGATCAAAGCAGAGTTAAATAAACTCTTGAAAGCTAAGATAATTTTCCTAGTTAGACATTCCAAATGGGTTTCTAACTTAGTGCCTATTAGAAAGAAGAACGGTGACATTAGGATTTGCATTGATTTCAGAAATCTTAATAAGGCTAGCCAAAAGAATAACTTCCCACTGCCAACAATGGAACAGACTCTTCATTTAATGGCTGGTTCCGAATTAATGTCTTTTTTGGATGGTTTTTCTAGATATAACCAAATATTGGTGCACCCAGAAGATAGACTAAATACTACCTTCAGAACCAAATGGGGAACATATGCCTACCAGAAAATGCCTTTCAGATTAATTAATGCTGGAGCTACATTACAAAGAGTAATGGATATAGCATCCAAGGGTTTAATTAATAAGTCAGTCGTTGTCTATTTAGATGACATAACTGTCTTCTCAAAGAAAAGAACAAATCATTTACATGACTTGAAATAAATCTTTGAACGCTGTAAAAGGTATGGGATTTCATTGAATCCCAAGAAATCATTCTTCGCTCTTGATCAAGGGAAACTTTTAGGGTTTATCGTCTCTAAAGATGACATTTATATTGATCCTAAAAGAAGCAATGAGATTTTTGATATTCCTCTTCCATACAATAAAAAATCAATGCAATCATTTTTAGGTCAAACAAATTTTGTAAAAAGATTTGTTCCAGATTTTTCACAGATTGTTTTACCATTACAGGCTATGATTAAGAAAAATTCAATGTTCAAATGGGGGCATAACGAAAAGGAAGCCTTTGATTCAATCAAACAGGCGACCATTAACACTCTTGCATTAAATACCCCAAATTTTTCTAATCATTTTATTTTATATACTTTAGCATCCGAAACTTCTTATGCAGCTATGTTGACACAAATCAATGATCAACAAGTTGAAGCACCCATATCCTTTTTTAGTTTTAATCTACAAGGTGCTGAACTTAATTATTCCGAAGTAGAAAAGCAAGCTTTTGCTGTGTTCAATCTATTAAACACTTTAGGCCATTCCTCCTAAAGACTCATACAAAAGTAATAGTCCCATTCTCTATAGTAAGACAATTACTAGTTCAAATGGAAGTAGGAGAGAAGAGAGCCAACTGGGTTACAACATTACAAGAATATGATTTAGATATTAAACCATCAAAAATTGTTAGAGGTCAAGGTTTTTGTAGATTGTTAGTAGGAGCTTCAAACATTTTAGAACATGAATATTTAGATAATGCTCAACAAATAAATGAGATAAGTAGTATGAAATTTGAATCTCAATATGCAGATCCGGTCTTTTGTTTAAAAAATGGACATGCTCCTCCTAATCTCTCTTACAAAACAAACATGCCTTGAGGTTGAAAGAAAAAAACTTCGAAATCATTGATGATGTGTTATTTAGAAGGAATTATGATTCGGTTTTGTTAATATGCCTTGAAAAAACTAAAGCACAAAAGATGTTGCAGGAATTACATGATGGTCCAGCAGATGGACATTTTGGAGGTGATACAACAACTCACAAGATAATACATGCTGGATATTATTGGCCCACTTTATTCAAAGACACTCATGACTATGTAAGGAAATGCAAAACATGTCAGACTGTCAGTGGAAGACAAAGAAAACCAACCTTTACTTTGCAACCAGTCAATGTTGAACAACTATTTGAACAATGGGGACTGAATATCATAGGAGAGATTGTTCCACATTCTTCCAAACAACACATGTATATCCTTATAGCCACAAATTACTTCACAAAGTGGGTTGAAGCAATTCCTTTAAAGGTAGCCAACTCTAAGGTAATCATTGGATTCATAGATCAATTCATCATTACCAGGTTTGGCGTACCTAATGCTCTCATTTTTTATAATGCATCTTATTTTTCTGGAAATACCATACTTGAATTTGCTATTTAGAGGGGATTTAAATTGAAATATTCTGCAAACTCCTATCCTCAGGGTAACGGTTTAGCAGAATCAACCAACAAAAATCTTATCAAGATCATTAAGAGAACTGTTGACCAGAATCAAAAGAATTGGCACAAGTCTTTGATATTTGTATTATGGGAAAACCGCATAACACAGAAGGCCTCAATAGGTACTTCTCCATTCAACTTAGTGTATGGGAAAGAAGCTGTGATACCAACAAACTTAGCACTCCCATCTCTAGCCCTAGTGCAGTTTATTGAAGAAAATCCCTCCTCTTCCATTCAATTAAGATATGATCAAATCCTTAAATTAGAAGAAGAAAGGGAAAAAGCCAGAATTACACATGCAAAACATCAAAATATTATTAAAGCTTCTTTTGATACAAATTCTACCGGCCTAAATTTTTTACAAATTGGTGATCTTGTTTTGAAATGGGACAAAGTGCATGAAGATAAAGACAAGTATTCTAAATTTCAGAAGATGTGGCTTTGACCGTTTCAAATCATTGAGAAGATAGGCTCATCAACATTCATATTGCAAGATCTATTAGGAAAGAAAGATTCTCTTCCTGCCAATGGGCTTATCCTGAAAAAATTATTTACTTAAGGAGGTAACCCCTTCTTACTTGTAAATATTCAATATTCAGTTTTGTTAGTTTGAATTTTTGTTTTTAGGAAATAAGGGTGCAAATAATCTTCCATTGACTTTTTACTATTTGAAAACTATTTAAGGAAATATTGTAAATACTTACTTTTGATAGATGAAAACCTTTAAGGAAAAGGCTACAGTTCTAGAAAGATAGATAAAAATAAAATTCTGAAAACCTCTTTTAAATTTGTAAAACCCTTACAAGTCTTGAAAATACTGTAAATCATTTCAAGTTTTAAAGAGCCAAGAGAGGTTATTTGTAAAAAGCAAATATTTTCCCAAGCTTAGCATCTACAACTTTTAAATTGTCATCCATACACTCTTAAGGAGAAAGTCATTCACCCCATCCATGAAGTTTGTAATTTTTTTCAGAGTGTAATTCTAAAATATGTTTGATATAAAAGATAAGAGGTCTCATAATGAGCCTTCTTACCATGATCAAAGGGAACTAATTAAACTGACATTACCAATACTGCATATCAAAACAGGTTAATGGCTTATAATCATAAGACAAGGGGCCTCATCATGAGCCAGCTTGTTCAGTTCAATTACAACCAGTGAATGGCATTCTCGACATCTAGCCACCAAACCAGGACAATGGCTTTTTATCTTTTAAAAGAAATAAAGAGGATAGAAAATACAAAAAGCAAAAAAATGTGTAAACATATCTTTTTGGATTATCTTTCAAAAGTTACTCTTAGATGGATGGGACAATGAATGATTAAATGGTTAAAAGGTAACCCTGTCGAGACTATAAACATTTGCTGGTAGTAGAGGCACTACCTGTGACAACAGAAGTAATCTTTAAAGCTAAGTTGGAGAAGCCCCCCTTGCTTTATCTATACCAACCAATCAAAGCTTGAATAAACCCAGAATGTTTTTATTTTTAAGATTGGAAAAGGAATTACAAAAATATTTTTTCATTATGTTCAGAGTTAATTTTTATCTAACTATTCTTAGAATGTTTTCTTTATCCTCAATGGTTTCCAAATTAAGAAAGTTATGGATATTGCAGTGCTTTCTCAGAGATAGCTGTTTCTCCAAGTGAATTGCTAATTGTTGTCCTATACAACAACCCCCCATTTCAAAAGTTCTATCCAAAACTTTAATAAGAAATGGGTCCCCTTTTTAAGACTTAGTTAAATTCAATAATTCAATAACAATCGCAAGTGTTGATTTAACCACATTACACATGAAAGTCTGTATAAAAAGGTCCAATCCGATTTATAAATTAAACAAAACGCTTTTCATAATAAACAAATAAAAAAATATGTATCGCACTCTTAGTTTAAATGGACTTAAAGCTTTCATTATAAATCACCGATCTAATAAAGCTATTGGAAAACGCAAATCGCAAGTTTAAACAACGAAACATTCCAAATGTCTATGCCAAGCTCCCAATGTGATAACACAATCATAATCGGCAATCACAAATATCATGAATCGTATAACAAAAGCCCCTTTGGAACTCGCTGATGCGATTGCATAAAGGAAAAGTGCGCTTTTCAATAAAAGGTAAATGTATATTAGCAGGTTTAAGCCTTAAAACAATAATAAATGAAAAATAAATGATTTGTTGATTATCCCGCCTCCTCACGATAACTCTAACCTTTATCGCAATAAGAGCTAACTGTCACAACAGCTTAAGCTTGACCTATGAACCTCCTAATCTGCAATATACGACCTCGCTAATCACTAATCAGGAAAACCAAGAGATCCGTTTTAAAGGACCATCACTCATATGTGCGATGCGACATATCATTATTACATTTAATTATCATGATTGGCAGTTACAGAGGTCATTAATATAGTAGTTAACGTTGAATCCTTTGAGGATTTCATCCGTGGTAATATTTGATTTCATATGGCATATCACACTTGAATTACCATTAATCTTTTTCATTCTGTATTGTCTTTGAATAGGTTTTTCTCTGTTACGTTCTTTTGTTTCCTTTGTAGAGCAACTCTGAGTTGATGAATCCAGAGAAAATGACGAAGAAGGCAAAGAAACCATGTAGGAATTTACAGGGTAAGTTCCTCAGAAAGAACACCAAAAGGACACCGCTCACAACCAGATCTCAAATCAATACACCAGTATTTTGACGTGGTTAAAACCCTCAGAGAGGGAAACAGTCCACGGCCTGCGCCAACGTGGCTACTACAGGCAATTTATTAATAAAAGAATGAAAATTTACATAAGCTTCTCTCATGCACGGTTAACCTACAAATGACCCTCCATGCGCTTTAAATAGAATTCATGGACCAATCGGGTGTCAAGCCACGGATCAAGTGTCCGTAATACCGAGGAGAGAATGAACCGTCGGATCACTACATATCGTGACCGTCAGATTGTAAGTTACAAAATGTACAACGGTAAAGAAACACACTTTACCTAACTCTATACCTAACCTATACTAGACCAAGTTGAACTTAACTATTTCCTATGTGTCGGAATATCCTAACATCCCCCCTTGAGAACAACTTGGGATAGGATTGAAGGATTTACAAATATGACACAATACGAGAAGGAAGGAGGCACTAGAGCCTATCC
>APFE031525945.1:0-17468 GCA_000404065.3 Pinus taeda | reverse complement strand
TTCTCAATGTTTCTGATTTTCCGAGATCACACTAAGGTGCAGGGAAAAGAGCATATGCATGAGAAAAAATCCTTCCTTTCTATTTTTGATTTGCCCAGATCGCACAGAGTCGTAGGGAAAAGAGCATACACAGAAATGAAAGGTATAGATCCGGTTAAAAAAAAGCTAAATAAACCGAAACCGAAATAAACAGAGAAAAAATAACAGTAAACTGCAAATAAAGACTGTATACCTCCAGATCTTAAAAATAACGCAGATAGGGCTACCGGAAACCTTTTCGCATGAAACGAAAGGGGTTCCTCACTGGAACAGATGCTCTGAACACAACAGAGCAGTCCTCTCAGCCCGAAAGTAGTTAGAAACAGTAGATCTAGGAAACGACAGCCGCATGCAGTTCTACCGGCTTCAGATTTGGATCACCAACGGACGCGGCCCTCAAATAGCTCTGATACCATGTAGGAATTTACAGGGTAAGTTCCTCAGACAGAACACCAAAAGGACACCGCTCACAAACAGATCACAGATCAATACACCAGTATTTTGACGTGGTTAAAACCCTCAGAGAGGGAAACAGTCCACGGCCTGCGCCAACGTGGCTACTACAGGCAATTTATTAATAAAAGAATGAAAATTTACATAAGCTTCTCTCATGCACGGTTAACCTACAAATGACCCTCCATGCGCTTTAAATAGAATTCATGGACCAATCGGGTGTCAAGCCACGGATCAAGTGTCGGTAATACCGAGGAGAGAATGAACCGTCGGATCACTACATATCGTGACCGTCGGATTGTAAGTTACAAAATGTACAACGGTAAAGAAACACACTTTACCTAACTCTATACCTAACTCTATACTAGACCAAGTTGAACTTAACTATTTCTTATGTGTCGGAATATCCTAACAAACCAAAGGCTTATGTCGTAGCCAAAGAAGAACCAGTGAAGAAGGTTTTGATATATGATACTACCCACCTCAGTCTAGGCCAAGCTTCATGGGAGAGTATTTACAATTTGCTAGAAGCTGAGGATCCTGAAGAAATCGAAGAAGAGGCAACAACAGATTCCACGAGTAAATTAGAGAATACTCTTAAGGAGTTGGCCTACTCATATATTCATAGAATAGCAGTCCCCGCCAAGGTTCTACCCTATAATGACTTGGTCAGGTGGGTTATTGGAAGCATCAATATCACGAACATAACTTTCTTCACGTTTGATGGAAGAATGTTTGGGTTGTTCAGAGCAGAAGATATTAAACGAATGTACCATTTGCCTGAACCGGAGAAGTGGTATAACAAATAATTCTTGGAGGCTTTCTCTAAGAAAAACGCCATCGAATCCGACCCTATCAGATAATGGAGGCATTTTCAGACCAAACACAAGCATGAAACATTGGGTATGTACTCCTTAGATTTGTTGTCATCTCCTTATTGTTATGCTGGTGCAATGATGTGCAGACTCTTTGGAGTCCATGATTCTGCTAAATTTTCTATAGAGATGGTACCATTAATGGAGGCTGCCTTTAATGCTTATATCATGGATTGGGCAACCATTTTGTCTGACAAAATGGCCAACCATATACTTGATTATAGGAGAAACAGGTTCGTGACTACCCAGGTAATACCCCCATTTTATATGAGTGCTTATATTATGGACACTATCTGTTTCAATTATGAATATCCCATTTTAGGATGGAAATGGACTCCGCAGGACCCCAACCCCATTCATATCTATCATAAGGAGCTGTGGAAAGCCCATTACAAAAATAATTTCTATAGAATCTGTCATGGTTTCATCCTCCCCATGTATTATGCCATATTCAATAAACCCGCTCCTAGGTTATCTGAGGAAGCCTCTGTGGACCTAACTGCAATTGGTAGTTGGTTTGGTGAGGAAAAGTTCACTTACATTAGACTTTATAGTAGCATTATTGACCCTCATGTCCTTCCCTTATACGTTCTGGATAAGCTACTTGCCAGAGAATTGGCATATCAGATAACAGTAGAAGGGACGTCAAGGAACCTAAAAGAGCATAAGAAGCATATGTGGCCTTCATTTCCCCTCTGATGTGGTGCTTTCACTCTCCATGACTTCAAATATGTAGAGAAGGAAGCCGAGAAAATAAAAATGTTAAAGTTAGCAGTCATCCCAAAAAGGCAGTATGATCCCAAATCTGTTGCCTACAATGTTAATTCTCAGCCCAAAATCGCCAAGTTTGAACATGAGAAGGACAATTATGATGATTTGTTTTCTTCTGCTGAGTTATTTTCTCAAGTTAAACAATTGGCAAAAATCAAATTGGGAGTAGAGGGACTAGAGGAGTTTTACAAGTTCAGAGCACAGAGATTGGAAATGCTACCTCTGGATTTGTTAAACACTACTTCTATGGTATAACCAGAAGGCCACCGTGAAGAGAAAATTATTGAAAAGACTCCCAAAAAGGAGAAAACCCCTGAAAGGGAACAGAAACTGGAAGGAAATAATTAACCCCTTGATACGAAGATTAATATTGATCCTAAGTTAATCAAGGAATGGGAGCAGTTTGAATCGATCATCAATAACCCAAATAAACCCCAAGATTTGAATACATTAGAAATGTTTACAGTGCAAAAGCCAAAAGTTATTACAATTCCGATTGAAGGAATAAGCAGCCTACCCAGAATTCAGCAAAACATAGAGATTATTCCTGAGAATCCTACTGGTGAGATAATACTACAAATTGAAGAAATATCAGCTCTCGATGTCTTCTACGGTCCAAAGCACAGGGCTGTAGTCAAAAGATAGAGGAAGTAGAGGAAAATTGATCAAAGTCCTCTTTTAACTAGTCAGGTTGAAATGATGAATGTGGTATGGAAAGAAGAAGTTAATGCCTCCGAGGATTTAACAAAGCTATCCCAGTATGCAGGAGATTACACAACAACGAAAATTGATAAAGCTTTAGAGGTTAGCCATCTAATCAGAGAAAAGGATCAGAGAATTACCCAGCTTGAGGCACAATTAGTAGAGAAACAAAAAAATATTAATTAGCTTGAACAACAGTTAATAGAGCACAGACAGCAAAATGAGTGATTAAAAGAGTAGTTGAAATTGGAAAAATAAAGAATTGATGAGCAGGCTCTTCATAAACAACAAGAGTTGTCTTAGGAGTTGAGCAGGCTGCAGATGTTAAGTGAGCAGGAGAAGAAATCAAAAGAAGATCAAATCGCACAAATGAAAGAGAAGATAGAGAGATATAAGAGCTATCCACAAGTAAGCGAATTCAGAACAAAAGCCTTGGAAATAATCAAAGCTTTGTCCCGACAGTTGGATATTCTTTGTCACAATATATCATTGGCGAACCCCTTATGCGATATCTCTACATCAATGATTGAGAAGATAGTAGATGCCAGATTTGAATTAGATAAAGCAGATGAAAGGTTAACCGATTTTCTATCCTGGAAAGATTCCAAAGAAGGAATGGTTGCCAACCTGCTCAAAATACAAGAATCAAATAAGGAAATCCTGTTTTCCGAATGGGAGTCCCAGTTAATGAAAGTTGAGAGAGCAACCTCTAGATGCAGAGCTGCAATGAATGGGCTGATCGAATTGATAGACAACAGTTTGAATATGTCCAATTTGATCTCTGATTTCTCTCCTGGAAAACTCCCTAAAGCAAAGTTGTTGGAACAACATTGGAAACAGGAGCTGGAGCATAGGGAAAAATTGATCGGAGGAATCCAAAGCTTGACATGGGAAACATTCTGGTTTCTCCTTGTCAAGCCACATAGCCAGAAGATTGCCATGAAATGTCTTTCAGATGCAATCAACTGCATGATCTCCAAACTCTCTGATGCCACCTATACATCTCAGCTACACTCCAAGATGAGTCAGCCTCTAGAAATCCAACCTATGCTCGCAATCTGTCAACTGCAATCACAGGAAAAGAAGCCGATACAATGAATTCATTCAACCACCATAACATTGCTATTTTCATGATAAATCCAAGATTTATATGTTTTTTGTTAAACCAGCGCATAGACATTTTTATTCATAGTTTGTTGTTATTTCTAGTATTTAAGGCCCTTTCATGTATTTAGAAGGGGTCCGCAATTTGTATTAAAACTTGACTTGGGAGTTACACTACTGTACTTCTAATATTTTTTTATTAAAATCTGGACCAAAGTTCTACATTTTTATCAAAGAGGCTTTTATAAGGTCTGCACGTTTGCATCTTTTGAAGGTGTTTTCAAATAGGAAAGCATAATCTAAATGTTGTTTACATCGGGAGAATCCAAATGCATACAATACTATTATCTCTATTTTTGTCTTGTTTCTCTATGTGAATGAACATTTCTTAACATTTCTTATATATATATATATATATATATATTCTCCAAACAATTCTTCAACTAGTCACTTCTGAATGTTTAGAATTGTTATCTTTTGAATATATATATGTCAGCGATATATATTATGATCAATGCGATAATGTTTTTTATTATTACTTTGTTTAAATACTTAAACAAAGTAATCATCATATGAATGCATATCTCTATTTTATGTATAAGTCATCTTTATGATTATTTGTTTAATAGAGACAATCGAAAATCGTGTTGTTAAAAGGATACCCAGGTTAGATTAGTTATCTTTGTATATTTTTGCATCATAGAATAAAACACTTATCACTGTCATTATACATTACAAACCAATCATCCATCAACTCATATATCACTGGGAAACTAGTCCCATTACATCCGGTTGGAGCCACCACACCAAATGGAAAGGAGCTACACTAAGGTCTGGACCGGGTGGTTTTCCCTGATGTTGATGCAATGATTTTAGAGGCATCAATAAAATGGTGCAACTAATACTCCTAATACCAATTGTTAATGATACAATTTTTCTCACTCTTCAACTGTTGTTTTTTCTTAAGTTACTGTGCTCACTCCTTATGAGCAGATTAGTCGTTATCTTCTCTCCCCCTGAGATCAAGCTACTTCAACTAGGGATTGATGCTTAATTAGCACTAAATGTACCAATGGATTGATACCAATTGGATAATGCTCTAGGAAAAATCCCATGGTTTCTTCTCAGAAAAGTGATTTAATATACAACAAGTTGCTCCAATCGAACCACGAATTATCAATTGACATAACGATACCAATTGATAACTAAGGAACATGTAGAGAAAAACAAATTGTTTAAATGGACTTATGAGTGTTAGGCATAATCAAATATTCTACTTAAATGAAATAACAATATGTTGTATAAGATATGTAGACCTTTCATTTCCTAAGAAATCAACTCTCCTTGAGATCAATGGATGAAGCATGTTGCTAATGAATTTGTAGATCCCCCTGAGTCTATGGACTCTTCTCGTTGATCTCCTTCCATCAACTTTCTTTGTTACAATTGAAGGGTTGATCCTATTGTTACACATCATTTTGTCACTATCCATGTACTCCCTATTCCTTGATCTTGGAGCACCTCTACAATGAACCCTACATGCTTACCCTTCATGAAGAAACTCCATTGTGTCCCTCTTCATGAGCAAAACAGTTCCATTTTGCACCATTTCCCCCAAAACTTCTGTTTTGCCTAGTTTACAAGATTGGCTCTAATGACCTTTGTCCTCCTCGCGATGATATGCAGGGATTAACACTGTCCCTAGCACTGACCGGAGCGATTGATCTTTGTTCTAGTCATGCCGATCCTCTTATGGAAAGTTTTTTAAATAAAGAGTCGAAGCTTCAAGCTCTAGAAGCTTCGTAACAGAAGTCTGGTAAATGGTTTGGGTGGATGGGGTTTAGGATGTTAGTTTGGGCTCCTTTCCCCTATAATGATGGAACTACCTCAAGAGATAAGAACTTATCCCATGAGAAGAGGATCCATCTCCCATCCATTCATCCTATATAAACCTCCATTTTTCCCAAGCACAAGCTAGTGTTGAAGTGTTAATGCTGGTGTGCTAGTGCTAATTAAATTTGGAGTAAACACCAAGCTATTCCTAGTTGTAGCTCTCTAGTTGTATGAGGGAGAAGTGTGAATTTGGTTTAGTGTGAAGCCTAAAGGGAAGAGCCTTGAAACTATTATTGTTAAGGTCATCATGGAATGCTAGTAGAAGTGTGTGGGAACCTGGTTTTGTCAGAGGAGAACGGAAACGTTAAGACAATGGTTGTAATATCTTCTTGATTCAATATAGATGCATCTATTGATTGATTTCCTACATGATTTGTCATCTTACATGTTCATGGCTTAATGTTTCTTGACTTGTTAAGTAGGTTGAATTACAATTTGTCTATTATCATGGTTACTGTTTGCTGTTGTTTACTTGTTTCAGGTGTTTGAAGAAGGAAGTGAGAGATAGTTGGAGCAAGCAAGCAAGGACATCATCAAATGGGATAAGCATACTAAGAGGTAGACCCTCCTAATTTGTTCTAACCTAAGGAAATATTCCATAGAATGTATAAGTTGTGGCTAGACCCATTATCGGGCTAGAGGAATTATTTGTGTCCACACTTGTAATTTTACTTCACCACAAATTGGCAACCATAATCGAGAATCTAATCTTCCGTTTGTCTTGTTTGAGATTTCATGATTTTGTGTGAACTTTTCTAGTTCCACTTTTTCCCTTTGGTTCTGTTTCTTTTCCTTTGCTTACTGGTCTGAGTTTGAAATTCATAGTAGCAGATCTAGTCCTAACTTTGATTTATTTTTTATTTTTTTCTTGGCTTCCTCACTCAATGCACTTAATTCACTGACAGTCACATTGATCAGTGCGATATGTTGAGAAATAGTCATGTCGACATCCTTCTAGCACTTGTTGTTAGTTAGGCAGTCTCGCCGATGCCTATAAGCGAAGATTAGGGTTTGCCCCAAATCTTGGTTAGTGTGTTTTTCTCTCATGATTTCGACCCTGTAAGCCTTTTAGACCATGTTCTCCCTGACTAGAGAGCTTCATTTAGCTTGGTTTGTGTGCTTGCCTGGTTTAGCCCACCCTCTGATGTGTTAAGTTTGGCTCTGTGTGAAGTTCTTTTTTATTTTTTCTTTAAATCCCTCGATCAACATTATTTTTGGCCAAACAGTCGTGCCAATTAGGCCTATCAGCGCTAGTTTTAGCTTGAAAGTCATGTCGGTCATGCTGATCAGCCCTACTTTTGTCCCAAAAGTCGCTCCAGTCTCTGAGTTAAAAAAATCAAAATTTCTCCCATTCTAGTGCAAGTGTGTCTTGACCCTCAGACTCTCTTCCTCCTCCCAGAAGTGACTAGGATTCTTTGTTTGCTTCATTTTCAATTGAATGAGTGAAAGAGTCTTGTTTTTTCTCTTATTTCGAGTGTCTCTTTTCTCTTTCCAAGCATAGATTACATTGCTTGGTTTTTCGATTGAAGCATTATGTGTTTGGTTGGTTCAATTCAGGGAAGAAGTTGCTTTTAGTTTCATTTATCATGCTTTGGATTTGATTAATGCTTGTTTGTTCAGAATTGTGAAAATTTTCATTAAAGTGCTTTATGTGAAAGATTCGTTTTTCATTTGATGAAAAGAAGAACATCATTCTAGTTTACTTACGTGAAAATATTGTATTAGTAGCGTCATTGAAAAGCTAGAATTGCATCATCATAACCATTGGAAATGAAATGAAACTTCTTTTGTTGTTAAGGGAATATTAAGTGCACTTAGGAGATTTATTAGAGAAATATTTCATTCTTTGATTGTTGCATTTTTTTTTGTGTTCCCTATCTCTCAATTAGTGTTACCTTTAATCAAAGACAAAGATCTCTTTTCTCATATAGCTGCATGTAGGAGTTTTTCTAGATGATAGCAGTAGGGTCTTGTAACTAAAACCTAATTCAAGATAAACCATTAAAATTTATTGAATTAACCTAAGGAAGCATTGAAACTTAATGCTCACATTTAGTGTTCTAGGCTAGAGACATGTTCTGGCGTCTTTAAACCTAGCAGCTGTCGTTCGCTTCGACTCTTTACAATGCTAGTATGGACTTGTGCTCCCCGTACCATCGAGTATATAAAGGGAGACCCCACTAGGATGTAATACTTTATCCATAGGAAGCAAATTCTACTGCCTTGTAAATGTGATACACTGAACACAACATTCGGGGAGATTTCCTGCCCATACTTCTCGGTTCGCCGGGAGGTATTATGCAGTTCATAGTTACCTAGTAATCCTTTTGCCTAGAATACCCTGAGTAGTCATTTTTGATCTTTACTGACTCTTTAAATTTGAAAAGATCATCGAGCACTTGTCCTTTCGAGCTTGTTAACTCCGAAAGCAACTAGAGTCATCTTTCATCCTTTTCTCGACTCTTAAAACATGAAAAGGTAAAGCTTTGTTTCAATGTTCTAAAATTCACTTCCCACAAAATATTCCTGGTAAAAGTTATCTTCCTTAGTAATTCTTTAGGGTCGATTCCAATGGCAACATTTCCAGAGCCCAATAGTCAAGGGTTCCCCTCAGATGGGAATCCTGGTCCTTTTCCTTCTTTTGGAAATGCTGGTGCTCCTTATATGGCAACATTGTCCCTCCCTAGGTTAACCATTGGTTTACATGTTTGGTTATTTTCGACTTCGGTGGTCCCGAGTGTCCCAACTCTTGCACCGCCATCTCATTCATTCGAATCACGTCACAATGATTCTAAGGTTGACCCCTCGCCTTCTTCCCCCATTTCTTCACCCTCCTCTTCTACTTCGCTTGGTGAAAGTTTGAAATCCAGTAACCAGGAGGATAAGAAGAAGAAGATGAAGAAGAAGAAGAAGAAGAAGAAGAAGAAGAAGTCAGATAAGCGAGAGGCCAACTGTGCCGCTGTTACTCCAAATGCACCTCCTGTAGACAAACCTTCTGATCCCCCATGGAAGTTTAGATTCCTTTGCAAGTTGTGCAAGGGTGACCATCTCCTTAGAGACTATCTTGGCATTCCCAGAGTCTTAGAGGCATGGTTTCAAGACCTGAACTGACCACCCTATTGACCTCTGAAGATCATGTAGATGTTGCCTCTTCAGCTAATGATGGTAAGGAGAAGGGAAAGATTAGATTCCCCTATAGGTTATGTGAAGGGGAGAATATTCTTCACCTTTGTCCTCTTATGGATAAATCTTCCAAAGTTTTGGAAAACCTTACAGCTCCTCAACCCGAACTTCCTGTTGGTTATCACAGGCTTTCTTCTAAACCTCTCCTAGTTGGTAAAGAGATTGACTTGTATTTATCTCTTGCCCATCCTGATCTTCCTGAGCAAGACTCTCTTGTGTCTATTCTCGACCAACTATTGGTCGAAAAGAGTGTCTAATTGGTTCCACCACCGGTTGCTCACTTTGTTCTGAGAGAGAGTGGTGATCATATTGCTCGTGTGCTTCTCATCTCCTCAGATTCTCATGAATCGAAGCATGACCCTCCCATACCGGTTGTTCAGGAGAGTCCTTCTCTATTCTTGTATAGCATGGGGAAAATCATATGATACCCCCACCAAGTAGTTCTGTTGTCTCTTTCAATTGGTGTCCATTGACTGCTTTCCACCTCCCATCTTATGTGACTTTCTAGATCACAGTACAAGCCTATAATATGGTAGTACATGGAACTATATTAGATGAAGGTGCATCTGTCAGCATCATTTCTTCTACTACTTGGAAAGCTTTGGGCTCCCCACAACTTGTGCCTGTCACCCAGAATCTGATGGCTTTCAACAAAGGAACCAGTCAACCCTTGGGGGTCCTTCCAAAGTTCCCTATCACTTTGGGAGGAAATACCATATATATAGATGTGATGGTAGTCCAAGGACCCTTTTCAATCTTCTCCTTGGACACAACTATGTTTATGTCATGTGAGCTCTTATTTTCTCACTTTTCAGTGTGGTTTGTTTTCCGCATGAAGTGAGAATAGTGACCATTGATCAATTGTCGTTCATTGGTCACCAGGTGCCTACTTTGCAACCATCATCCCCTATCGAATCTTGTTTAAAAGCAGTACATATCCCCCCATAGGTCAATTATGTGGCTATCCGTTCTGTCTCCACATTTGCTGATGATCACAGAGATGGTATAGTACATTATGTACTCGGGGGCATTGGAACCCAATTTGTCTATAGTACCAATTGACATGTATTCTTCCCAGAGCATGGTTCTTCCATCTAGTGAAGACCTATTGAGAGCCATGCTCTCTTATGGGTCATGAAAGGAGTCATGAGGATAGTTCCTAGTCTTGTGTTAACCTTGTTGAAAAATGAAACAAGGGATGAGCATAGTTCCTTGTCTTGCACCAAGCTCGTTAAAAAATGAATCAAGATGTTTGAGGATAGTTTGTTCCTGTATCAACCTCGTTAAAAAATTAAAAAAACCCCTTTTCCAAATCGAGTATTTGATTTAGATCTCATAAAATCCCCGTTGAGTCTTTCTTGGATCTCGAAAGTGAACCTTCATTCCATTCACCTAGTTGAATAAAATGAAGCTTGGGGGGCATGTACCTATATTGAGTCATTATGCCGGGGGCATGCACACTTATCTCAAGCATAGTTTTTTGTTTCAAGCTTGCGTAAACATGAAACCAAATCCAAGTAGAGTTCTCCATGGTTCAAGCTTGTGAACAAATGAACTCATGCCCAAATTACATCTCGTGATTGCTCTTTTTATCAGCTAATTTCTACTAAATGAGCCTTGGTTGTTTCATTCCATCGCCACCATCCTTTTGGCCAATCATATGCTTTCACTTGGTTTTTTTTCCTTTCCTAAGGGACTGCAATGATGAGTGGTTTTATTAGTCAGCCTCTTAACCATTTCATGTTTCAAGCAGTTCCACCATTGCCGGAACCAGTTGCTACCCTTTATACCACTCGTTCCTCCAGGACGAGTCACCTTTAAGCTCTCTTCTGACTCGTAAAAAATGAAAATATTTCCAAGTATTATTCCCTTTTTGACTCATTAAAGAGAATAAAAACGGAGGGTCTGTTTTCAAGCTCTTTTCCGACCCTTTAAAAGCGAAAATATAGTTGAGCCCTTGTCGTTTCAAACTTGTTAACGGATGCAAAAGTCATGTGTCCAATATAAGTTTACCCCTTTTTCAGGATGGGAGGCACTATTTACAAAAAAGGTACTCCTTGACTAAAATGGTCAAGCGGTTCTCTCAAGTATTGTTTTCTACCTTCTCAGGCTCGAGAGACACAAATCTACGAAAAGGGACCATGTGGATTTTTCTTTTCCATGTCTTTTTCAAACTCTCTAAACATGAAAGGTATACTGATTTACACCTTTATCAAACTCATTAAAATATTAAACAACATCAGATTCGTAACCATGAAGAAGATGAGCTTCTCCTTCCTAGGGCTCGTTAAACTTACTAGGTCATATTCGTCTGAAGGACGAACTTATAGTGAATACATATGCTATCCCCTTCAAGCTTGAGATTAAAAAATAATTGGGGTACCTGCCAGAAACGATGGGGGAAAATTTGGAAATCTAATTAGTTGTGTCAGCAGCTCGCTCTTGAACATGACACTTTCTGCTTCGTGTCGGGATGGGATATCCTCCTTCGTATCGTTGACCTCCCTAGGTTGGGCCATTCATTTTTTCCTTCCATTTGATCTCTGCCACGTCATCATGACCACCAATCCTATGGATCCAAAAGCTGCCAAACTTCCAGTTGTGTCACCGATATGTGCAAGAGTTGTCCTTCTACAGTTACACTTCCCTTTGATTCTTTGTATCATCCAAAATCATTTTTCATCCTTTCATCTCGTGTTGATGATGTGGGAAACATTATAGCCCTCCTTCGACATGGTCACTTCTTGTCAAATTCAACTCATTATTCGGGAAGTTGACCGTGAGATTCACTTCCAGTACCTTAGAGCTTGCATGCCCTAATGGCAAGTTCTTCACACTTGATGACAAGTTCACATCATTGGCTTTCGATCGAGTGATTTCACGAGTGTTCGACTTCAGTTACTCTATTAACATTTCGTGGATTGTGCTGGTAGTACCTTGAGGACCATTGTCATTATTGGTGGTTTATCTCATGCTTGTTAATAGTTTACATCATTGACTGATAATCAAGCAACTTTCTAGCATGTTCTATGTCAACACATCTATTCAGATGTTAGAATTTGCACTTTGATCAGGTCATGTTGGAGCGCAAGACCCCGGGCTTAGATCACAAAAGTCCAGGTTGCGAAGTGATGTGACATGGTTATGTTGATATGCATGTCTATTTCATATGGGTGGCTACGACCATACGATGAGGTATCATATGTGATCCTTCTCATTATTGGATGGCTGCAACCATACCTTGGTTTCATTATGATCCTCTTAAACGGATGGTTGCGCCCATGCCTGGATCCATTTACATGATCATTCTCTGGATGGCTGTGTCCATCCCACGATTCATGTATCATTTGAAAAAGTTTTTAGTTAGGTATATGTATTTGTACTTGCTTGCAGGTTTTCCGAAGACAGACTATGGTTCCCTGCACTGATTCATAAAGCATTTCATCCCTCACTCTAGTTTGGCCTTCACGCTTTAGGGGGCATCTGCTACACAACATTTTGTCATTGTCCCTATACTCCCAATTCCTTGATCCTGGAGGACCTCTACAGTGAAACCTACATGCTTACCATTCATGAAGAAAATCCCTTTGTGTCCCTCTTCATGACCAAAACAATTCCCTTTTGCACCATTTCCCCCAAAACTTCTGTTTTTCCCAGTTTACAAGACCGACGCAAATGGCCTTTTTCCTCCTCGTGTCAATATGTAGGGATTACACTATCCCTAGCACTAATCGGAGCAACTGAGATTTTTTCCAGTCGCGCCGATCCTCTTATGGAATTTTTTTTTAAATAAAGAGCCAAAGCTTCCAGCTCTAGAAGCTTCATAAAGAAAGTTTGGTAAATGGTTTGGCTGGACGAGGTCAAGGATGTCATTTTGGGCTCCTTTCCCCTATAATGATGGAACTATCTCAAGAGATAAGACCTTCTCCCATGAGAAGAGGATCCATCTCCCATCCATTCATCCTATATAAACCTCCATTTTTCCGAAGCACAAGCTAGTGTTGACGTCTTAATGTTGGTGTGCTAGTGCTTATTTCCATTGCTTCTTCTGGCCATTAATCTCTCTTCCTCTCTTTTTCTACTGATATAAACCTTTGTTCATTACCTTTCTCAAAGGCTGTCATGTCTTATCGATGTCATCCATCTTCATTTGCCGTTATTTGTTATTTTGTTGCTGCTACTATTTATTCCTCTGTTTTTGCTTTTGTCCAGCAATTCATTTTCCTTTATTGATGTTGGATCCTTTAACTACCCCAACTTGGTTGGCTAATTCTTTCCCTTATTCTTTCCTAGAGCTTGATTCTTTTCTATATCAAAGCCCGATATTTATGAGAGGAGACCTATGGCTAACGAGGATGTCATACAATTCCTTTATACTCTTATCAATATTCCGATATTGGGATAGCTCTTCAATTGCTATTTATAAGTCATGTCTCAACGAGACTACTTCAAATTCTAGTCCCTCACAGTAAGAATATCATTCAGTTAACTAATTTTTGAGATGTACAGTTAATTTGTTGACTTTTTCTATCTCAACATTTAGATCATCAACTTTTTATCTAAACCTTTAGGATTTTGATCCCTTCTTGGATCTAGAGATTCTTCTTTGGGCCTGAGAAGTATCCCTTCCTCATCACTACTAGGGATGCTCCCATTTTCTCCTATGGATAAACACTCATGGGATCTATTTTCATTTTCCACATCAGGTGTTCTTCCCTCTATGTGAGAGGTACCTTCATCAACTATTACTACTAGTGTGTCTTTCTTCACTACTACCAGATGTGTATCTATCTTTATTTTCAGAGGATGCACATGGATATCTAAGGAATAAATGATCCATTTATTTTACAACAAAACAATAGCTTACTTTTAGTTTGTATCTCCTTTGTATCTTCTTCTTCATCTATGGAGTGATGAGCAACAACTTGCACATTGGGAGGAAAATCTTCAATCTTCTGAGCATCTTTCCTTTAAGATGCCTTCTTCTTCTTCTTCCTTCTCTTCTCCAACAACATCTTCTATGACAAGAGGATCTTCTTTAATATTTGATTCACTGTAGGAGCATCAAGGCTCTTCAATCTTATCTTTAGCCTCATGACTTTCTCCTCTATATATACAATGCATTTTTTGTAGCATGTCTTTGGCAGACTTGCAATGGATCACTTTATTTGAGTCTAAATCTGATAGTCCCTTCAAGATAATATTTCTTGATTCACTATCATATTCATTCTCTATAGAGCACCATATATCAAAATCTTGAGCCATTAAATAGGATTCCATTCTTACTTTTCATAGAGCATACTTTGACCCATTAAAAAATGGTACTCCTCTTGGTGCTAGCCAATCTTGATTAGCCTGCATGTTTCCTTTTGACATACCTTCAAGTGATTAAGATTTTCCTTAAGGAACCTACCTTTTTTTTTTAAAAGTTCGGTTGCTATATTAATCTGAAAAAAGTTTCAGGAGATCAGTCTCCTTTGGTACATGATATGCCATTGTTTGTCTTGATCAAGGGGTTTACAAAATGGGACTACCTCCTTGATCCTTGCTTTGGTACTTTTGCTACTTCCTAGAACTGAGCTACTATAGATTCTGATAAAAGAGAATAACAAAAAGATGCATCTGCAATACATTTAGTCTATCATTATGTGCTGGATGTGCCTCGCTGTAGATTCCTCTCGCTGATCATCTTTTGCTTCCTGCTTAATGCTAGAAGAGCTGGTGGCAACAACATTCCTCTTGTCCATCATATACTTGATAATGGATATTGATTCCTCTGCATGAGCACAATGATTGTTAAGCTGCCTGAACTACTCTTGAAGGGATGAAGCTTTATGCATAAACAACTGAATCTCCGCCTTATATTTCTCAGTCATGATACGGTCTTGTTCGTAGATCCTTCGGTTCTGCTCGTCAAGACGCCGGTCATGTTCTTCCAGCCTGGCATCCATGAGCTTTTGCTTGTCATCTAAAATAGTCTGTTGGGCCCTTATTTCCTGAAGCTCTGCCTGCAGATCAGCACAGTGCAGGCAGTCCTCGTTGCGCGCCATGATTAGGGAGTAGGTGAAACAGCTGAGGATAGAGGTGCGGTAGGTAAGGGCCTTAGGAGCGTTATTAGAAGGGCTGTCAAAGCCGCGTAGATTGATGTAACGGGCGGGAGAGAGGGAGAATCCCGCAGATTTCCTGACGGTCCTGCTTGAGAGGAGGGAGGAGTTCCGACAGCGCAAAGTTGAGGAGAGGGTATCAGGAGTTCGGGAGCTGAAATAAATGATGCAGCAGAAGGGGATCGAAAAGGGGGAAGAGGGGAGGGCGGGGCGATACTGAGAGGGAGTTAGGAATGAAAGGGCAGGGAAGAGCGCTGAACAATGGGCGATTTCACTAGCTCTGTTTGAAGAATTCCTGAGAGACACAGATTTCCTGATAAACGGAGGGGGAGTTCTAGATAAGCGGGGGGTGAAGGAGGAGTACTGGATATCAGAGGATCGGGTACTGGAGTAAATGATGTAACAGAAGGAGATTGAGAAGGGGGAAGAGGGATGAGCGGGACGAAGCTGAGAAGGGGGTGGGAATGAAGGAGCAGGGGAATTTACTGGAAGGAGAGCGATTTCACTAGCTCTGGCTGCAGAGTTCCTGATTGACACATAATTCCTGATAAACACAAATGCATTGGTTAGTGCGAAATAGCTTAGAAATTGATGAAGAGTTACCAAAATGGAGCTTCTCCAGTCGCTCCAAGTGAGCTCACTCGTCCCCAGTTGAGGATTCCTCACTTCGCCTTTGTCGCCGAGAAACTGATGAGTGCTGCTTTGGGGGCAAAGCGACAGATTTATAGAATGAGGCAGGCTGTAGTCGGCGTCCCAAGAGTTATCCAGGTTCACGAGGAGGATGTTGGTCTGAATCAAATCCTTCAGAAGATCATCCATCGTTGATCCTGCTCTGTAAATGCCGGCGCTGAGTTGATTACTGGTGCTTGTGATCGAGTGAATATTGCTGTCTGAAGTCGGACAAGCCTGCTTTGATGTGCTAGGGTTGCAGAAGAGCGTCTTGTTTCTGAAGTGTCCTTTCCCCTCGCACGCTTGATTGACCAAGCACTGCGAGACTGTGCGTTGAAGATGCTGCTTCATGGTATTGGGTGGAGACTGTCGGCTGCGTTAAACCTTAACGCTCCTGCCATTCTTCCAACTGCATTGTTCGCTTTTTTGTCTGCCTGTTTATTAAGTGTGCGGAGGATATGATAAAACCGGATATCTTCAAAGTTTTTTAGGAGGAGCTTAATGCGATCTATATGTTGCTGAAGGTTGCAGTTGGGGGATCTCTGCTTATGGTTCATAAGACGAATTATGATGGCAGAATCCCCGAGAGCTATGGCCTTTTTGATCCCCAGATTTTTTAGCTGAAGTAATCCTTGGTATAAGGCTAGTGCCTCTGCGTTGTTATTAGTTTTTTCTCCCAGGCTCCATTCATAACTACAAATATTGTCCCCTTCCTCGTTTAAAATTACTCCTCCCGCTCCTGCTTGGCCTGGGTTCGATTTAGATGCTCCATCAAATTGAAGTGTTGTGCAGTTGTTGCTCTGAATCCACCTCTTAAATTCTTGAGCTGGGAGCTTGATTTCCCAATCCTTTGTTTGAGTGTACTGTGGACTGTGTTTCTTTTGATTCCCTTGATGTTGTCCTGGACGTTCCAGGATGTGACTAATGATAAACCTTTCCTCCACTATGTAATCCTTTGCCTGTATTTTCCCATTTTGTTTTGCTGCTATTGCCTCCTGTGCCAAGATGTGAGCTTTGTTGCATGTTGTTCGAACATTGGTCTCTTTGTTTTGGAAAATTTTCTTGTTCCTTGATAACCAAATTCTCCACAACAAGGAGTGAGGAATAGTCTTCCAGATTCTTTTAACAAGCCTGCTCCTTTTTTCCTTCCATGGACAATTTCTTTTCCATTCGTACATTGTCTCAGCAATGTTTTGCTGAGGTTGCCAGTCGATGTTGCCCAATGAAGACATTTTGGTCCAGCATCTTTTGGCAAAGGGACAGTCTATGAACAAGTGTTGCATTGTCTCCTCTACTGAGCAGCAGTTGGGACATCTGGATGGACCATTGTGTTGGCATTATGGCTAAAGTGTTGTCCTTGATGGCAACCTATTCAGGAGATGGATCCCTATACAACAGGACAGTAGCAGAGATTGATGATCAGCTATCAAATATTGGAGAAAATAAGAGGTATGCAGGTACACCTTACCTAAGGTGCGTATACGCAGGCCAGTGTTACATAAAGTGCGTACATACCTGCAGTTATCCAGTTCATGAGGTGCGTACCCCAGTGCACACATTCCAAGACAGTTAAGCGACCACACATGGGGTTTTCTCATGGTACTTAGCCAACAGTATTGGGTTATCATGGTTTTGGCCCGCGGTATTGATTATTTTATTATTATTATTGAGCCCC
>APFE031525933.1:4029-17354 GCA_000404065.3 Pinus taeda | reverse complement strand
TGTGTGGTATGCACCATGATATCCCAGACTTCTGCCTCCTCAAAGATACTCTGCATTCTCTCCTTCCAAACGTTGTAATTTGTATGCCCATCCAACCTATCCTCCACCCTCAATCCCAATGACATTCTGCTGTCCTAAAACTGAAAAATAGCACTGTTGTAGTAAAGATAGAACCGTTGTTTGTGAAAAATCAGCGTGCTGGAATTTTCTGAGTGAAAAATCAGCAGCTGTAATTTTTCCCTTTTGCTGTCCCAAACTGCTCTTCAGCACTCAAGCTCTGATACCATGTAGAAATTTCTGTTTTTCCACCTCGGTTTTCAGTTTCACCTTATTTCTCCCATGTAGTTAAATGTCCTTTCCCATAACCATACATTCAACAAGCTGGAAAAAATAAATTTGCTGAAAACACAAATTCTGGAAATTTTACAGAATGCTGGAAATTGTAGAAATAAAAATCAGCAGTAACAAACAGCGATTAAAGCACATTTAAACACTGAGATTTTTTGTCAATGTGACCTTGGAAAAACCACCTACAACTCTTGGGGAAACCCAGTTTGAGAGCTCTTCTTTATTTCTGGAAAATGCCTTTTACAGTGAGAAAATTTTCAGCAAAAAAAATTCAGCAAAACAAATTTTTCCAGCAAGCAAACTTATCTCTTTTTCAGCCTAACAGAGAATCTGGAAATTTGTTGTACGGACGTACGGATGTACGGACTGTACGGACAGACCTCGGTTTCCGTGCAGAAAATCACCTCCTCGAAATTTGTGCCCAAAAATCAGTTTTTCCCTGTTTGCTCAGTAAAAATCTGTCTTTTATGCTTGTTCTTTCAGCTGTACGGATTTGTTGAAGTGCTGCCTTGGTATGTGTGCCAAGCTGCTGCCTCTTTCTCCTTCCTGTCCAAAAATCTCCCTTGCTCTCTTGCTATCCTTCTCCCAATCTACTCATGAAAGAATGAATGATCTTTTCCTCCTTTTCCTCCCTTAATCCAACCCTAAGTGACTTTTGGATGATCCCTAAATCCAATGGCTGAAACAGATTTAGATCAATGGCTGAGATTTAATGCTCATTTAAATCTCACTTTCTATTTTTTAATTCACCCCACTTTAATAAAGACCCACTTAGTCATTTATTTCCAAAGTCACTTTTCCTTTCTAATTTTTCATTGACTTTATAAAAATCACTTTAAAATTAAACTTAGTAACTTTATCACTTAAAGTCACTTTTAAATTAGATTTAACTTTATAAAAAATTATAAAGTTACTTTAAGAGAAAAATTAAATTCTTTTGGACACTTTTCCCTAGGCCAAAGATCAAAGCCTAAGGGAACCACCTGTCCTCCGGTACCAAATTTCAACACAAATTCTACCCACAAAAAACTTGCAAACAAGAATTGTAGCCATGGTCGGCATTTTCGTCAAAGAAAATAAAATAAAAATAAAAATAAATAAAAAATTGCAAATTTGAATTCGATTTTTTTCCTCCAAAAATTATCAAGTCGGTCTCATCAAAATTCAAGTTGGTTGGGCTCCAATTGGCAAATAGTCACCCGTTCAACCCCCTCTTCAAGTCTATAAATAGGAGACACTTGCTCCCCATTTGACACATCGATTTATCTTTCATGAGCTCTAATCCAGTGACGTTGGGAACAAGAGGGAGGGTCGAAATTGTAGGGAGGGCCAAAATTGCAGGAAGGGCTGAAATTTCAGGAGCTTAGTTTATGTATTGGCATTTGATCCTGATCTTGGTTACTGATTTGGCAAACATATTGCTATTGTTATTCCCAATGTACTGATGTAACTTGAACTCTCTCTCTCCCACACATAAGGAAGAATTTATGGGTTTTCCCTTTGTGGGTTTTATCCTGGCCTCAGGCCTAATTTTTGTGTCTCTTATCTCATGGTTTTCATGGTTATGTTTCACTATATTTTTATGTTTTGATGATAGAATGTCTAAACTGCATAATGATATTGAAAAATGCTATATAAATGCTAATAATGATCAGTTGAAGTTGTAATTCTATTGTTATGTTATTCCCTAGCAAAAATTTAACATCTAACATCCAATTCAACCTGTGATCTGGCACAAATAAACTCAGTTATTTAGCAAATTCATATTTGATTATTATTAAACAGATAGAAGATGATTACAATTTGTGCGAGGCCCCTAGCTTTATATTGCCTTGGGTGAATGGGCATGATCTTTGATCATGCCCTTTGCTTAATAACTACTAATTAACTAATTTTTTATATAGCATTGTCTTCCTCCCAAACAATGCTTTGTCCTCAAAGCATACGTGACGACGGATGTTGTTGACAAAATGCTTCAGTCTCCCAAGAAGCTTCTTCTTCTGGTAAGTCCTTCCACTTGATCAAGTATTCCTTGATTAAACGATATCAAAGCTTCTATTCCCTGGTGGATATGATACCTTCTGGTTCTAAAATGACCTTTCCTTCATCATCTAAGGATGGAAGCGTTGTTTGTGCTGATTGATGGTCGCCCGGTGCCCTTTTAAGGCAAGATACATGGATGATGTTGTGAACACGACTTTTATCCAAAAGGCTTAAACCATATGCAACTTGGTTGATCTTTTTGTTGATCTAGTATGGTCATAGAATTTTGGTGCTAATTTATTTTTTCCTTTTTGTTTCAAGGACAACTGTTTGTATCGCTGGAGCTTGACAAATACTCGTTCTCCAACTTCAAATTCTCTCTCGGTTCTGTTTTGGTCAGCTTGTTGCTTCATACGGTTTCTTGCATTATTTAAATTTTCTTTTAGGGTTTGGAGGATTTTTTTGGGTTTCTTCTAGTTGGTTTTTAACGGCTAGTAGATTTGTCTGGACAATAGCTAGATCCTTCCATTTCGAAGGTTCGTACCCATAAAAAGCTTAAAATGGAGTCAATTTTGTTGACGTATGGTAAGTAGAATTATACCACCATTCAACGAGATGCAACCACTAAACCCACTTATTTTGTTTCTCTATAGCGTAACAACGTAGCTAGGCTTCCAAATATTTATTGACAACCTTCGTTTGTCCGTCTATTTGAGGGTGGTAAGCGGAACTCATATTTAGGTAGGTTCCTATATGGTTGAACAATTCCTTCCAGAAATTACCCTTAAATTTGGCATCTCTATCACTTGCAATGACTTTCGAAAAAACCGTGTAATTTATAAATATTTTTGCAAAATATCTTAGCAATTTGTTTCGCCAAGTCTGATTTCTTCATTGCAATAAAGTGAGCATATTCGATGAGTTTGTCGACAACTATGATATCCTTGCCCTCAGATACAAGTAATCCTTCAATAAAGTCCATTGATATTTCTTCCCATTTCTGATTCGGAATGTTTAAGGGGTGAAGTAATCCAGGTGTCATAATATTTTCACTTTTATTTCTTTGACATTTGTCACATTCTGCTACATATTTCTGAATATCGCGACTCATCCTCTTCCAAAAGAATGATTGACGTGCATTGTAGTAAGTTTTAAAGAATCCTAAATGTCTGACTGACAGTGAATCATGTGACTCCTTGAGTATCTTGGATTTAAACTTGGAGTTTGAATTCAGATAGATTCTTCCTTTGTACCATAGAATATCGTTCTTCCATTCAAATTTTGAGTTGTCTAGAAGGTTATTGATTATCGCAGTTATTTCTGGATCCTTGGCATACTCACTTCGAATCTCATTAAGCCATTCAGGAACAACAACCGAGACTGCAAGTAATGTTGGTTCTTCATCCTTCCTAGACAGGGCATCTGCTACTACATTGTCTTTTCCCTTTGTATGTAATATCTCCATGTCAAAGGTGGCAATTTTTTCAATCCATTTTTGTTGTTCTTAAGAAAGTGTGTTTTGTTGGAGGAGGTGTTGGAGACTGTTATGGTCTGTTCGAATGGAGAACTTACTTCCCAAAAGATATTGTCTCCACTTGGCCAATGCGTGCATAATAACGAGCATTTCCTTGTTGTATGTGGATTTAGGACTTTCTCATTTATTGAGCTTCCTGCTCTCAAAAGCTATTGGATGCCCTTCTTGCATTAGCACTGCACCTATACCGAACCCGGAAGCATCACACTCAATCTGTTAGTTTAGAGAAATTTGGAGTTGCCAATACCGGGGCGTTAGACATAACTTCCTTCAATTCTTCAAAACACCTTCCTGCTTATTCATTCCATTGAAATGAATTCTTCTTTAAAAGGTTTGTTAGAGGTGTTGTTATATGTGCATAGTTTTTAATAAATCTTCAGTAATATCCATTCAATCCTAAGAACCCTCTTAGCTTGGATATATTAACTGGTTTGGTCCATTCCTTTATAGCCTTGATTTTATTAGGGTCCACTTTTACTCCATGGGATATTACGTGTTCGAGATATTCTACTTCTTCCTTCCCAAAGGTGCATTTGGATTTCTTGGCGTAGAATTGATGCTCTTTCAGTAGTGTAAGAACTTTATCCAGATGTTGTAGGTGCTCCTTCCAAGTTTCACTGTAAATCAAAATATCATCAAAGAATACTAATACAAACTACCTAAGATATGGACGGAATAACTCGTTCATAGTGGCTTGGAATGTTGTTGGTGCATTGGTTACCCCAAAGGGCATTACTTTAAATTCGTAGTGACCTTTGCGTGTTCAGAATATAGTTTTTGGTATGTCTTCCAACCTGATTCTAATTGGGTAATAGCCCGACCTTAAGTCCAATTTTGAGAAGCATTTTGCGCCATGTAGTTCATCCAACATTTCATCGATAAAGCGAATTGGGAATTTGTTTTTAATCGTAATTTTGTTTAATCCTCTATAATCAATGCATAGCCTGAATGATCCATCCTTCTTCCTTACCAATACCACTGGAGTAGCTACGAACTCTTACTTTTCGAGATGATCCCACAATTTTAAAAGTTTTTGGATTAATCTCTCAATTTCAGTGTTTTGGTCGTGCCGATATCGATACGGTTTAATGTTGACAAGGTCTGATCCTACTTTGACTTCTATTGTATGCTCGATTTCCTTGTTAGGCATCATTTTCATGGGTAGGTCTTCGAATACTTTTTCGTGCTTCTGAATTAGCTCTTGTACTTCTGGTGACTCTTCGCTGATCACTTTTGCAGATAACATTTCTAATTGGTGACATTGTACTACATACTTTGGTGCTCCTTTACGAATTATTTTCATCATTTGGAATGACGACATGATTTGATTTTCTGGTGCTTGGAATCCGTATAACTTGTACCTCTGCCCTTCCCATTTAAAGCTTATAAACTGCTTTTTATGGTTGGCAGAGTAAGTGCCTAGATTTTGTAGCCCCACATCTACTCCTCCTAATGGTACAGTGTAGAACAGAGATTCTAAATTAAAGTCTTGAATCTGCAATTTGACCTTATGGCATTTCCCTACCTTTTCAATCTTCTTACCGCCGACTACCATCACCTTCATGTTGGGAATGGGAAATGTGAAAATGTCGAGTCTCTTTGCCATGGTTGAGTCTAAAAAATTGTGGGTGCTACCCAATGTTTTTCAAACCAGTTCCGGACCAGTCCACCTAATGAACTGGTTTACCGACCGGAACCGATCTAACCGAGACTGGTTTGTTCTAAACGAACCGGTTTTAGAAAAATATATTAAATAATTAATTTTTAATGAAACAAAACTATTTTTAAGATTTAAAACCATGATTCCAAGCCAATAGAGACAAAATATGCGAAGTTCGCTCATTTATATACCATATAAAGGTGAATATATCAAAATGACACCGAGTGCAATACATATCATCAACAAAATAGCAAAATACATAAGCAATGAGGCTCTAAATGGCCTATAAAGTGCAAAAACAATGCTGCAAGCTATGAGGCCATTGGCCTACTACAAGTCCACAGTGTACACATGATCAATCATCAAGTTCATCACCACTACTAGCCACAAGATCATCATCAGGAGATACATAGACATCATCTCGTTCAGAGTCTGAGGATGCCTCAGCCTGATCTGCAACCTCAGTGTCAAACCACCAATAACAATAGAAGTGGACCTAATGGAAGCACGAGTTTGTCAACTTGCACAACTAGTGCCTTCCATTGGTTCTTTGCCTTTCCTTGATGCCGCTACTGATCCTGGTTCTGATGCCACTACTGATCCTGGTTTTGATGTCGCCATATAATTTGCTTCATCCCTCGCTAAAGCCATGTCGATATCAAAATCAGTCTTAAACACAGGTACTTCAGTCTCCTCCACCCATTCTGATGTTGGATCAATATCGTCCAACACAATGGGATCTAGATCAGGTTTTTTGCTCATCATTTGGTTCCTCCTCAGTCGAAGGTTGTATTGCACGAAAACAAGATCATTTAAGCATTTTTGTTCCAAACGGTTTCTCTTCTTCGTGTGTATGCGCTCAAAAATAGACCAATTGCGCTCACAACCTGAAGCACTGAAGTTTGACTGAGGAATCTAATTGCAAACCTTTGCAATTGAGGACACTGGCCACCAAATGACTCCCATGAATGCGCTGCAAAGAAAAAGACATTAATTAGTAACTTAGTTTATAATTTGAATTGTAAAGAACGTAAACAATTTTAACTTGAAAAGAAAAACAAATTGGAAATTGGAATTGCTTACCTGGTTGGTCCACAGCTCTTGCCATCTTTGCCAAGTTTTTGTCAAAGGTACCACCTGCCATAGTGAAAACAGTAAGTCGTCTATGTATTTCCAACTAGTCTGCATGGGTAGGGACCATGCGCTCCAAGCAATCAATCAATCCAGCTCTAACCTCCCCATCATGCAGATCTCCTAGCCGATTTTTATAATGATACTTTGGGTTCAAAAAATATCCAGCTGCATGTATAGGACGATGGAGTTGATTGTTCCATCTGTTATCAATGATCTCACATATACGGCCATATTTAGCTAACCTGTCCTTGTAAGCTGCATGTATCTACTCCTTTGCTTGATCCATAGCCTCATAAACGTAGCCCATGGTCAATTTTTCCCCATCCACCATCCTTAGCACCTTAACAAGGGGCTCGATAATTTTCACAAGCTCTACATACCTTTTCCATTCAAACCATTCTTCAGAGGAAACCATTTTCTGCAAGTTTTTATGTCAACCATTGAGACATTGCAACGTGAGGAAGTGACTTGCAAATCTCGTAATTGCAGGCCTAACAAGCTCTTTACCCCTAGTGTTATTCCTATTAGGCTCAATACCCATGAGTGGTTGTAAATATATTTTGTAATGCACTTGGCATGCTCTACAGTGTTTTTTACCCACTCCACTTTGCCTATATCCTCAAGCATGAGGTCTATGCAATGTATAGCACATGGAGTCCAAAATATGGTCTTATATTTGGTCTCAAGCATCTTTCCAGCAAGAACATAGTTTGAGGCATTATCAGTGAGGACCTACACAACATGCTGCTCCCCGACTTCCTAAATAATGTTATCCAAAAGTTCAAATAGAAGGGTTGCATCCTTCACCTTATCAGATGCATCAACTGATCTCAAAAACATGGTTCCTTGAGGGCAAGAAACAAGGAAATTAATGATAGTGTGGTTCTTTCTATCGGTCCATCCATCTGACATGATGGAACAACCTGTTTTGAGCCATGAATCTTTAAACTCAACCAAATACTCATCAATGGAAGATACCTCTTTTTGCAAAAAAAGTTCCCCTCAAGTCATGCATACTAGGACCTTTGAAGCCTTTTCCTGCAGCTATAACAGAGTCCCACATAGCTTGGTAATAAGGTGAGCGAGCAGCATTAAATGGGATATCAAAATCATACCACCATCTAGCAATGTATTTATGAGAAGTTTCTTTGCATTGTTTTTTCCAATGTTGATCCAAAGTGGGTTAACGACTTGGCTGGGAGGAAATGGGATTGGAAGAGGCAATGTTGGCAGAAGATGAGAAAAAACTTTGGATGTTCGTTCTCCTTGTTCCTTTTGATGGTTGGCCACAAGAAGGATGAAGATAGTGAAAGGGGTCATTGGTGGAAGGAATAGAAGTTGAGTCTTGAATCTCATAATCATCATACCCACTCTCTTTCATGGCTTCTAATAATTCCCTCTTCCTTGCAATGTCATCTTGGATGGCCTTCTCCCTAGCCTTATCCTCATAAAACTTTTCAAGCTTGGAAATGTGTTCTGCCCTAATAGTACCTAACAATGCATTTGGTGCACCACATGGCGTTACTTGGCCTCTTATCCCAGCCAAGTGTTGTTTCAATCTAAGAATACCCCCACCTCCAATAGATTTATGGCATAATATACATATCATTTTTCCATCAATTACATCACAATGAGCCCATGCACTGTCCTTTTCTTTTGGAGCCATGTTTGCTTGAAATAATAACAATTTGCAAAGAAATCTGCCATTTAAAAAAAAAATTGCAACTAAGCAACATGGAAAACCAAAGCTAAATTTAGGAAAACAAATTCACATGCAAGCTACAAAATTTGATAGCATAGAGCTAGAGATTTCATAGCATAGATGATAGAAGTGAGAAGTTTATAAATTTATAACACATAAAAAAAATTTAATTCATGGACAGCAGTCAAATGAGGAATTTTCAAGTGAAAATCCTTGCCTGGAAATACAAACTAGCTTCCTTAGCCTCCTCTTGAAGATGCCAACTCCACTGACAGCTACAAACTATCTCCAAAATAGCTCCAACTCCAACTCCAAGATGACTACTCCAGCAAAAACTCAACACTCTCCAAGCTCACAAACAAACTCACAAACACTCATAAACACTCCAAATCAGATGTGTGAGACAAATGAGAGGGAGAGGGGCCTCTTAAAGGCTTGGAGAGGGTGTTTTTGGAGGAAAAGCACCCTTAGTTTCCCTCCAAAACCCCTAAAACTCATTGAGAAATGCGCTGAGTGGGCTCACGATGGGCATGACTGTAACCGCTGGTTTAGGACGAAACTGGTCGGTTTGATACAAACCAGCCGGTTCCATCCTAAACCAGCCGGTTACGACCAGGTAGGTCATTTTTTTTTGCGACAGAGCCTATTAAACCCGGTTTTTTCACCGGTTCCAACCGGCAGGCCTGCTAACCAGTAACCGGTTAGCTAGGTCGGTTTTTAAAACTATGGTCCTATCGGTGTCGATGAGAACCATTACGTTGTTCTTCTTGATATGTCCTTTTAATTTTAAAGTCTAGGGTTGTGATATACCTGTCATAGTCGATAATGACACTTGCGGAATGCTTTCGTCATCTAATTCTGGAGAGAATTCTGGGGCATCTTCTATTCCTTCTATGTCTGATTCATCATTGTTTGAATCATTAGTTATTTCATCGTTATATAGGTTCTTTGTCTCTTTTCCTTTAGCACACCTATGTTTAGGGTCCCACTTTTCACCACAGTGTTTGCACTTGCCTTCTTTCATCCTTAGCATTTCCATGTTAGATTTTTCGCCTTCATGAAGATGTGGTGGAACATATTTTGTATTAGCCGTATTCACAGACTGGGGAATTCTTCGTCTCGAATATACTTTTTTTGGTTTGACCACAGTATCTTTTCAAATTTCTTTTCAACAGCTTTTGTTTTCTATCTTGCTACTTCTATCAACGTAATGTCATGAACCTCAAGTTTTACTCGTAGATGAGTTTCAAGTCCGGAGATGTATGATTGGATTAGATGATATTCTGATAACCCAAGTACTTGTGTTGTTAAGGTCTGCCATTGTCAAGAGTATTCATCCACATCTCCTTTTTGTCGCAATCTGATGAGTGTTGAAAAGAACTCTTCTTTCTTGACACCTTGGAATCTTTTAAAGAACGCATCCTTAAATTTTCTCCAACTGATAGTGAGTGTCGTCTTCTTCCACCACATATACCAATTATATGCTTCGCCATCCATTTTCATAAAATTGTGCCTAATCTTTTCGTCATCATTGTCAATATCGTAAATCTCGAAATATTCTTCTGCTTTATTGAGCCACGCAATGCTACATTTTTCATTGCCATCGAACTTGGGCAACTCGATTTTTGCTCTTCGTTGATACGAAGCTAATGGTGGAGTGAAAAGATGGTATTGATTGGTGAATGAATTCCGGAGCTGCTTATTTTGAAAATTCGCGTTACTATTTTCTTGATGGTGCGTGCATGATTTTTTTGGAGACTTGTTTTTTTCATGAGAATCTGTTGAATTTGTTGAATCTAATGAATTGTGTTGTTGATTACCTCCATCATCCTGGAATATTTGTTAAAGTGCAATCTTCATCCTGTCACAAATAACAGTCAGCGTTGTCATTGCCTGATTATGATTCATTTTGGATTCGATATGGTTCTGCCCAAGCTATTGTTCTATCTAATTTGTTGTATCCTGAAGCTTCTTGATGTCGTCAGAATGTCAGGTAACCTTACTCTCGACGTCGACTAATTTTTGGTTTAAATCATCGAAATGGCTAGTAATCCTATTCTCAAGATCAATCAAATTTTTGTTGAAATTAATCATTGTCATCAACAACATTGAACAGGTTTGTGAGGGTTTATATTTGTCCGCCAGCTTAAACCTTCTCCCTTAATTTGAACTAATAAAAATAATAATAATAATAATGTTTTTTTAAATAATAATAATTTTTTAAATAACAATAATTAAATTATAGTTATTATACTATATAGTTTTTACTTACAATATAAATATCGATTTTTTGTTTTTGAAAAAAAACAAGATGCCGACGGATTCGGCGCTTGAGTCACCCCTGTTGACTGGTGTCTCTCAAACCTTGGTGGTTCGGTGCAGATCAGGGCCACATCTTCAGCAGTCAGCAATGTGGTCTGTCCAACTGAGGAGAGCCAAAGGATGCAGCAAGTATAGTTGAGACGAGTGCGAAAGATGCGGAGGACCGAGGAAAATGTTGACGAGGCAGCGGATGACAAGTGTGGACGCAGAGACAGGTAGGGTGACGCATGAGTCAAGGATAGGGCGGAGGAGAGTATGATTGAACGCAGAAGGTGTGGGGTTACGGAGAGGACGGCAAGCAAAGATGGGGAACGACAATAGAGAATGACAGGGTGGACGCGGCTCAATTGGGACGCAAGGAAAGAAAAAACAGGAACAGTCACGACGCAAAGTATAGCGGACGAAGGATTTACAGCAGTGGGCGAACGAAGCGGCACAAGACGTAGGCAGCGGAACAGGGTTGTGCAGCAGGGAATGCTCCGAAGATCAAACGTGCTTCAATACCAGATGGCACAATTAAACTCAGTTATTCAGCAAGTTCATATTTGATTATTATTAGACAGATAGAAGATGAATACAATTTGTGGGAGGCCCTTGACTTTATATTGCCTTGGGGTGCCTCTTGGTGAATGGGCATGGTCTTTGGTCATGCCCTGTTGAAATTTGGTACCGGAAAAGTGTCCAAAAGATTTTAATTTTTCTCCCAAAGTGACTTTATAATTTTTATAAAGTTAAAATCTAATTTAAAAGTGACTTTAAGTGATAAAGTTACTAAGTCTAATTTTAAAGTGACTTTTATAAAGTCAATGAAAAATTAGAAAGGAAAACTGACTTTGGAAATAAATGACTAAGTGGGTCTTTATTAAAGTGGGGCGAATTAAAAAATAGAAAGTGAGATTTAAATGTGCATTTAATCTCAGCCATACATCTAAATCTATCTCAGCCATTGGATTTAGGGATCATCCAAAAGTCATTTAAGGTCGGGTTAAGGGAGGAAAAGGGGGAAAAGATCATTCATTCTTTCATGAGCAGATTGGGAGAAGGAGAGCAAGAGAGCAAAGGAGATTTCTGGATAGGAAGGAGAAGGAGGCAGTAGCTTGGCACATATTCCAAGGCAGCTCTTCAGCAAATCAGTACAGCTGAAAGAACAAGCAGAAAAAGGCAGATTTTTGCTGAGAAAACTGGGAAAAACTGATTTTTGGGCACAAATTTCGAGGAGACGATTTTCTGCACGGAAACAGAGGTCTATTCGTACAGTCCATAAGGTCGTTCGTACAGTCCGTACAGTTCGTAGAGTCTGTACATCCATACGGTACGTACAGCTCGTACAGCGAAGTTCCAGTTTGTCTGTTTGGCTGAAAAACAGATAAGTTTGCTTCATGGAAAATTTTATTTTGCTGAAAATTTTCTCACTGTAAAAGGCATTTTCCAAAAATAAAGAAGAGCTGTCAAACTGGTTTCCCCAAGAGTTGTAGGGAGTTTTTCCAGGGTAACATTGACCAAAAATCTCTGTGTTTTAATGTGTTTTAATGGCTGCTTATTACTGCAGATTTTTATTTCTGCAATTTCCAGCATTTTGTAAAATTTCCAGAATTTGTGTTTTCAGATATAAACAAAAAAAATATATATATATATTTTTTCAGCTCGTTAAATGTATGGTTATGGGAAAAGACATTTAACTATATGGGAGAAATAAGGAGAAACTGAAAAGCAGGGTGGGAAAACAGAAATTTTTACATGGTATCAGAGCTTGAGTGCTTAAGTGCAGTTTGAGACAGCAAAATGGAAAAATTACAGCTGCTGATTTTTCACTCAGAAAATTCCAGCAAGCTGATTTTTCATAAACAGCAGGTTTTATCTTTACTACAGCAGTGCTATTTTTCAGTTTTAGGACAGCAGGATGTCATTGGGATTGAAGGTGGAGGATAGTTTGGATGGGCATACAACTTACAGCATTTGGAAGGAGAGAATGCAGAGTATCTTTGAGGAGGCTGCAGAGTATCTTTGAGGAGGCTGCAGAGTATCTTTGAGGAGGCAGAAGTCTGGGATATCATGGTGCATACCACACAGAACCCTGTTGTTGTGCCTACTGATGCTACTCAGTTGGCTGCTTATAATAAAAAAAAAAACAAGGGTAATAGATTGATTCTAGACGGAATCAAAGACCATTGCATTCCTCATGTGAGAGGAAAGAGCAATGCCCATGAGATGTGGATAGCATTATCCAATCTCTACCAGAGTACCAATGAGAACCGGAAAATGGTCCTGAAGGAGAAGCTGAAGAACATTAAAATGGGCAATGATAGTGCAACTGGATATCTCACTAAGATTACTAATGTGAGAGATGAGTTGGCAGCGATTGGAGAGGCCATTTCACCCACTGAGTTGGTGCGGATTGCGGTAAATGGCCTCCCCCGTTCATGGATGAACTTTGCTGATGGGGTTTGTGCACGTGAGACCCTTCCCACATGGGAGAGGTTTTGGGATGATTCCATTCAGACAGAGATCAGGAAAGGTCAGCTTGGGGTAGCCAAGCTAGTTGAGTAGGATGAGGATGTAGCACTGTTGGCAGGAGGCAAGAAAGGCAAAGGGAAGAAGCAAGCTTCCACAAGTAATGGTGGGGGAAAAGGCAAAGGTAAAGG
>APFE031525932.1:0-31648 GCA_000404065.3 Pinus taeda | reverse complement strand
TGAGTTTTTAATGCAGGCTGCCAGCGAATGACCGCGACCTCCCCAGAAAAGCCGCGCACCACTGTTCAGAGTCGCGCCTGTGTAGTTTTCTTCAGCAGAAAACTCACCACAGAGCCGCGCACCACCCAGGAAGCCGCACACACCTGTGAAATGACCGCGCACCTTCCCAAGCACTGAATTTGCAGAAAATTGCCACGAAATCGCCTTCTTTGCCTCTAGCACAAAATTTTCACTTTCAATTGCACAATAAGAGTGACTAAAGAGGGAAATTAGTTTTTATAGGGTCATTTTAAAAAAATTTAACTTTAGAACCCACTTTCTAATGTTTTCAACTTGCTTTTCTTTTTAATACTGTTTAGAGTTTTTTTGTACTGAAATGAGCTCTTTTGATGCGTTTGACTCCATTCTTTTTGCAGGTTGACCATCTGATGGACTGTGGAGAAGGAACCAGGGTTGTTGCCGGCACTTTTGCAAACTTTGGAAAATTTCTTTATTTTTACAAATTTGACATGACCTTGGACTTAAAAACAGGGTTTTTAAATCCAAGGTATAAAATGATATGTAACTGATGAAAATAACAATGAAACATATGTACATACTTCCTTCTGGTTTGCTAGGCACTCACTGACCTTGAATCATTACCTTGAAGTGATTTTGACTGAAAACCCTAGACCTAAGACCTGAGACCTCAAGACAAAAACAAAAACAAGTATGACTCAATTACATTGTAGTATGACCTGATCCAGCAAAGCCAAGAAGGGAACAGAGACCAGCTCCTCCATTCAGTGATATGGCATGCCTAGTGGGATGCAAAATTGACACTGATGAGACACCTAACTATGCATATGCAAAGAGCTATTGATCACTGATGGAGGGCTCAAGACCGACACTAACACCTTGGATGGGCCTTATTGTTCATATCCAACTATAATGACTAGTGGTCCGATTGTGATGAGGAAGAATGAAGGGCTCAATGAAGATGTCTCAAAACTTTAAGTTCTTGGAGAGGAGCTACTTATCCATACATGTGATTGTTTATTGAGTTCACCCTCTACAATTATTCCAAGTGTGTAAGCCATTGATTCTATCAAGGTCTAGCAAGTGGGTAGAGTCCATTGTTTCCTAGAAAAGGATGAATTTTTCTTCCATTTTGGATTCCCACCTTTTTCTCAAGATATTTAATTATATTAAATCCATTTCCCAAGATCTAGGGCATCAGGGAGATTAAGAGGTTGGTTTTCTTGATGGATTGAAGGAATTTATTTTTTTCTCAATAGATCAAGGGACCATAAACAATTGAGAGAAAACATATTTCAAATGACTATAGCATTTGGAATTGGATAGTCAAGATCTCGAAAGAAGAAAACATACTTAGGATCATGAACTCTTGTGAATTATATATGATACTAAGCCAACTAATTGCCTCGGGGTGTGTATTGAAACCAACTGGTAGTTATGCCTCCACTTCTTTACTCATTGGTTGACGGTATTACCAGACATCTTTGTTTCATGGATCAACATGATTTTTCAATTCTTGTTTCTCAATTTTACTTTCGAAAGCCTTTTTTATATATGTACAGTTAAAGCCTATGATGTTTCGGGAGACAATTTTCAATGAGTAGGAATGGGTTTGGAGGGACAGACCTCTAAAATCAGTTTGATTCTACCTGAGTTAACTAATATTTCTCCTTGTTCCTTCAATATTTTTGTTGGTTTAACTTTCTTCTTTTTTTTCTTATCCTCTCTATGTGGCTGAGAAATCTCTTTTAGGGTGGGACATGAACTCCAAGTGAGTTTAAATTGGATTCTAATTATGTAGACCTTTTAGCGTGTTTCCAAGACTTAAGGAAAGCTTTGCTAAGAATATTGACTTGATGTTATGGAATGGAGCTTGGGTATTTTCCATTATAAAAAAATTCAAGTTTGGGGTGGTCAAGGGCATCTATATCCATGTCATTTATCTCTTCATTATGCAGGTTTGGATTGGGATTTGTGGTTGGGGACTATTAGGGAGTGGGATCGGAGGGGGTAACTGGGGTGGGATGAGGGGTTTCTAAAGAATATTGGGACCAATAGCATCACGAATATTTTGTTGTATGGGAGAGGAGTATATGGGTTGGGGCATGGAGGAGAGTGAGGCAAGGGGTTCCAAACTCTTATAAGTGGTAGGGGTTTTCCTTGTCAGTGGAGTCAATGAAGGGTGTTTAAGGCCTTGAAAATGACCCATGAGCTTGGAGAAGCCATCTTACTCTTCAGTCTAGGATGGTTCAACCAGGGTTTTTGAACCAATAATGGGAAAAATTTGTAGAGGTTCCCATATTCATGGCAACGATGACATCTAAAAGGAATGTTCTCGTAGTCGAGGGTTTATTTCCACAATTTATCTTGGTAGAAAATCTTGTTGGGTTTAGGTATGGGTTTTGAGATGTTCATGTAAACACATATATGAGTGTAAGAGATGCACCTTGCTTGCTTGGTAGCCTTCAATATTTTGACAAAGTGCCCCACAACATTTCCAATTATGCAAATCTTATCCCAAAATTTTGTAGCTATAAGGTCCCTTCTTGGTGAGATAGCTTTGATGAAAATTGGAGAGGGTGATTTTGATGCTGTGATATAAATATTATGCATGTCAGACTTATGTATATGCTTGTATGCTATAGACCTGGTTTAGGTCACACGATTTCTATATGCTTATGATAAACATTGATTTTGGTAAAGAATAATTTTGCCTAAGTGAATATTATCAATGTTTTCTCTTTTGGTATCCTAGCTTGGACATAGGTGTATGACATGGATGGTGATCCAAGATTGAGACACATAGTTCCATCAATGATCATGGTTATGTGGAACATATGGTTAATTATGATTTATGCATGATACATGATTTTTATGATTATATATGCTTAATCTCGTATTAAGCAGGATGTGGTAGGGGACTTTGTTATTTGCGAACAAGGATGGTCAAATTATAAATGATTGTGGAAGTCATGTGGAATTCATGGTACGTGATTTGTATGATTATATATACTTGGTCTTATACTGAGCAGGATGTGACAAGGGGCATGGTTATTTGCAAACAAGGATGTTCAAGTTATAAATGATTGTGGACGTCATTTCTTCAAAACCAAAAAGATTTTGGAATTCATGCACAATTCTTGTTCTTGGAACAAGACCTTAATAATGAACCGTTAGATGGGCATGGGCTCAAAATCAGTACCTTAAGGTGAAGCACAAAGTTTCAAAGAAAAGTAGATAAGAAGGCATCAGGGAGATTAAGAGTTTCATTTTCTTAATGGACTGAAGGAATTGATTTTTTTCTCTAGAGAGCATGGGACCTTAAACAATTGAGAGAAAACAAGTTTCGAAGGACTATAGAATTTGGAATTGGATAGTCAAGATCTAGAAAGAATAAAACATACTTAGGATCATGACATCTTGGGAATTCTATATGATACCTAAGCCACCTAATTGTCTCGAGGTTTGTATTGAAACTGATTGGTATCTATGCCCCCACTTCTTTACTCATTAGTTGATGGAATCACCAGACAACTTTGTTTCTTGGATCGACCTAAATTTTGGATTCTTGTTTCTCAATTTTAATTTCAAAAGAATTTGTTTTATTTATAGCTAAAGCCTATGATGTTTTAGGAGATAATTTTAAATGAGTAGGAATGGCATTGGAGGGATAGACCTCTAAGATGTGTTTGATTCTACCTCCTTTAAGTAATGTTTCTCCTAGTTCCCTCAATATTTGTTGGTTTTTCTTTCTTATTTTTTTTTTATCCTCTCTATGTGGCTTAAAAATATCTTTTAGGTAAGACATGAACTCCAAGAAATTGAAATTGCATTCTCCATATCAGGACTTTTTAGCTTGTTTCCAATACTTGAGGACATCTTTGCTAAGAATGTTGACTTGATGTTATGGAATGGAGCTTGGTTCTTTTCAAGCTTGGGATGGTCAAGGGCATCTAGATCTGTGTCCTCTATCTCTTTATTTTGCACGTTGGGATTTGGATTTGCAGTTGGGGGCTATTGGGGAGCAAGATCAGAGGGGCTAATAGGGTTGGATGATGGGTCCCTAAAGGATATTGGGACCAATAGCATCAGGAATTTTGTTTTCTAAGGGAGAGGAGTAGATGGACTAAGGCATGGAGGAGAGGTAGGCAAGGGGGTCAAAAATATTACTCGTGGTAGGGGTTTTTCTTGTGGGTGGAGTCGATGAAGGGGGTTTAGGGCCTCAACAATGACCCATGAGCTTCGAGAATCCATCTTGATCTTCAGTCTGGGATGGGCAAACCAGGTGTTTTTGAACCAATAATGGGAAATTTTGGTAGAGGTTCCCATATTCATGGAAATGATGGAATTTAAAAAAAATATGTTTGTAGTCAATGGTTTATTTCCATAGTTTATCTTGGTAGAAAATCTTATTGGATTTAGGTATGGGATTTGAGATGTTCATGTAAACACATATATGAGTGTAAAAGATGCACCTTTCTTGCTTGGTAGCCTTTAATATTTTGACAAAGTGCACCAGAGCATTTCTAATTCTACCAATCTTATCCCAAAATTTTGTAGTTATAATGTCCCTTCTTGGTGAGATAGCTTTAATTACACTTCGAGAGGGTGATTTTGATGCAGTGATACAAATATTATGCATGTCAAAATTATGTATATGCTTGTATTCTATAGAACTGGTTTAGGTCACATGATTTCTATGTGCTTCTAGTAAAGACTGATTTTGGTTAAGTTCATATTATTGATGTTTTCTCTTTTGGTATCCTAATTTGGATATAGATGTATGACATGGATGGTGATCCAAGATTGAGACACATAGATCCATGGATGATCGTGGTGATGTGGAACATATAGTTAATTATGATTTATGAATGATACATGATTTGTATGATTATATATCCTTAATACTATATTGAGAAAGAAGTAGTAGGGGATCTGGTTATTTGCAAACAGGGATGCTCAAATTATAAATGATTGTGGAAGTTGTATGTTAGCGCTTGGAATTCACCTAGGCTGAGATAGACAAACTCTCAAGGCTACATCAAACCATTTCACCTCGTAGCTAGCCCTACGAGGTATGAGAAGGCTCTCTCGGGTCAAACTCGATGGATTTTGTCAATAGGATGAGTTGACCAATTAGGAACAAGGATTTTAGGCTAGTAAATTGATAAGGGGGATTGATTTAAAAGATTTTTGGTTTTTTGGTGGCAATTGGAAGGAGTGCAATTCAGGGTGCGGGGATTGAGCACAGTTTTTGCAGGGGGATCTTTGGGGCAAGGTAGGAGTGAGCGCTGATGCCTTAATCTGAGATGGATGATCAGGGATGATAGAGAAGGAGCTAAAGAGGGCAAACAATCATTTGAATCCTCTCTAGATAGCAGAAAACATAAATTTTGAACAAACTAAAAAGCTGAGCATGTCAAAGCATGTATTCAAACTTTACCACTTCATCTGTCCAAATAGAAGCAAAAGAGAGATTTGGAATACATAAACAGACTTACAATAACATGTATAGAACACACCATCAACACAACAATCCACAAGAATCCACAATGATGTCTGCAAAACCCTGGCCTTCCTTTTCTTTAAATTGCAGAGATAGATGTACAATATACAATAAAGCCTTCTCCCACAAGAGTCCAACCATGAAAATGAGAAAGAGAGAGCATAATATAGACCATCTAACTCCTTTCCCCACCTCTAGGGGTCGAGCTCAGCTTCCTAGGAGCAGTTTGAACTAATTCTAAGTTAAGCACTAGATAATAGGCAGTCCAACAACTTGCCTCTATTACTTAGCTAACTGATTCATGCATTAATTATTCACTTTTTACATCAAGAAAGCTTCTAGAAGGGTAAAGAGAGATAAAATCTATCAAAGTGCCATGAAAATATTACATTTATCCATCATCTACAAGTAAAAATGGTCAACCATAGTCAAAACAGAGTTTTTTGACAAAAAAGGTCAATTCTGGCAAAGCTGACTCTCACTGCCGCGCCCCCTGTGCAAATGGTCGCGCCCCTTTGCTGCAATTTATGAGTGGGTTCCACTGGTCCAAATCAGGTGCAAGATGGATCATTGGAAAGCTTGGTCTATCTACTTTCCATCCCAAGTGGAATTTCTGCATTTGGAGTTGTTTTGCCCCCTCAAAAACCATTTCTCCCAATGTCACTTTCTGCAACTCAAAAAGTGGGCAGAAAGTCATTTTTTTGATGTATTTTGAGCTTTTGGAGGCTCAAATCTCAAAATCAGGCTTCTCCCAAGTATTGGTAATTTTTCTCTTTGCATGCCCTTTCCAAAAATGCCAAGTTTTCAAAATTCCGAGCAGTCCTCCAAAATAGTCGCGCTTGGAACGCGACCATGGCACGGGAAAAACCTGTAATTTGCACAAAAAATTCACAAATGACAAAATGTTCTCCAATTTTCTTGAAATTTGGGCTGGGAGTCCCCAATCAAGTACCATGCTCATCCAAAGAGGCTTTGGCCAAAATTTGGAGTGGATCGGGTGTTTTCTTTCGTTTTTGTGTTTTGGCCAACCGTTCTTGGAGCACCTTCGTTCTCGCCGATATTTTTGACATTTCTCTCAAACCATGACACCTGTGTACAAAGTGAAGGAGGTTTTTCTTCCTTGGAATGTGGTGGACAAACACCTCTCTCAGTTTTCCAAAATTCATCTTTAACTGCTCTGAAACATCATTTGAGTGAAACTTGCCCCGATGTGTGAAACAAGGAATTTGGTCGAAATGAAGCGAAATGAAGGGGATAGGGGGCTTCTAAATTCTTGGGGAAATTTTTTGGAGTAGGGAGGGATGTTAGGCAACAGGGGAAAGTGGAATCTTAGAGATTGAGTGAGGGGAAGGGGTCCAAAAGGGCAAATCACAGGCCAAACCTAGAAAATTGCCAGGTTGTAGCTAGAAACTAGGGTTTGTACAAAAATGAGGATTTTGGGGAATCTGAGTGTTGGGAAGTGTTTGATAAGGTACATTAAATATAGGGGAAGGTGTATGAACATCAGGAAACAAGTTTTGCCATTGATTTGACCATCCAAGAGAAATTGGCTTCAAAACCCTAGGAGAGGGAAATGAACTTGCCAAGGCACAACTGAAGCATGAGCAAGGTGTAAAATGACTTATTAGACACTGACATGATAATGAAAACCCTATGAATGATGATAGACTCAGCTGAATGATGACATAGACCGCCATTTGGACAACTTTAGAAGGAGTGAAAGCAAACCCTAGACCTAATGCCTAGTGACCAAATTTTGCTTGAAAACTCTTTGAAATGACAAAATTTGACCTTGACACTTCAAAATAACTTTGTAAGAGCATATTTGATCACTGTAGGAAGGTTGTAAAGACTGACACTAACAGGGTTGTGGACTAGGTTGCCTCAGTTCTTGCTCTTCTTCCTTTGCTTCTTTAGAGTAATACTTTCTTGGTCCCTTTTCTGTACATCTTGTAGGTTTGACAAGGTTTCATGTACGATGGCCTCTGCTTCGTATAGGTCTGCCTGTGTCTCCTATAGGAGAGTTTTTCCCTTTGATGACGCTGATCTTGTGACAAGCCTCCTAACATAAGTGATGGGAGATTTGGGAGAGGCTTGTCCTTATGATCCTTCTCCTTGATTTTTCTCTAGAGGAGCTGACTTTTCTTGATGCTTTGGTGAGTCTTCAATGAAAATAGGAGTTTTGGTGGGGGTTTGAGGTCTTCCCTACCTAGTCCTGATTCCTTATGCTCTTTATTTTTCTAAAGTACATTTGGGTTTGTCTTTGCCTCTTCCCTTTTGACTTGATAGGTGTACTTAGGGAAGTAAGAGCAGTTGTTGCCTCCATCTCAGTGGGTTCTGGAGATACCCTTGGTGATTCTTCCCCTTCTTTGCCTCAAACTATAGGCCTCTTTTCTTCCTTATGTTTTGTTTCCTCTTTTCCATTCTCCTTCTCATTCTTATATTTATCTTTCTCTTCTTCCTCTAGTTCCTCACTCTGCTCATCTCTCTCTTCTTTTGTTTCTTCTTTTGTATCTTCTTCATTCTCCTCCTCCTTTGCTTCCTCTTTTCCCTCTTATGTTTCCTCTTCATTTTCTTCTTTTGTTTCCTCTCACTAGCAGTGGCAATTTTGTAATATTCAAAAGCTTGAATTGCCCCTCCTGACTACGTCTTTGAAGGTTGTCCATGTAATATGGAGTCTTAGGTTTTGTAGAGCATCTTCTAGGATGAGTTTGATCAACCTATGATGGGCTAGTTGTTGATGTTTTCCCTCCTGAAATTTGATGCTCATGTCTATCATTGTTTGAAGAAGAAATAGGGCTTAGTTAATCTATTTTGAGGAGGTGTGTCTGCTCCAAATCTCAGTTATTGGAGGAGTCTGAAGTGGTACCCATACACCACACTGTATCTCCCTTCACATGATATGTATTTAATGAGGTCGTAACTAACTTCATTCCAAGAGTATGGAATGCTTCCTCTTCTGACCCCATTTTTGTCTTCCATTGGCTCCTCCCCTTCCAAAAAGAATTTATTCTTTGCAAGGGTGTTGCTACCCTTATCTTATTTTCTGCAAGATAACCCTAAAGTGAGTGTAATGATTCTTCTTATAACTTTAGGGGTGATTTCTACTAATAGGCCTTTCACCACAGTAGTGGCATGGGTCCTAGTGAGGGGTATGAGTGAGAGAGCAAAGTCCCTGGCCACCTCATCATCGTATCCTCTCATCCTCTCAAAGAACCCCATCCATTAGTGCCTTGTGAAAATTTCTACTACAGGAGGATGTTGGTGGATCCTTGCTATGTTTGTGGGTTCTCTCTTCTTAAAACCTCCTACCACCTTTCCCTAGTAATTGCGGAGTCTTGGATGGACATAATTCAAGAATTCTAGTGGGTGATAGAGGTTGGAGTGTTAACTTAGCAATACAATTCTCCTAGACTGCAATTTCCTTAATCAAATGAGGATTTTTCTTATTTTTAAATGGAAAACATGGAAGGTATAGTTCCTACCTTACTTGTTACATTCTATTGAGGAAAACCTTTGATTTCTCCTCCCTTTAGTGCCCACTGATAACCCTATAGGTTGACTGCTCTGTATCCCATAGGTTTTTCTGTAGGATCCTATAGGTCTCCTACACTACAAAATGTTAACTCTCTCATGTAGGTGCTGCTTCAAGAAGGTTGAGAGAAACCTCTTTTCGAAGATTTCTTGAGATTTTTAATGCTCTCTTTGCATGGGAATCATTGTTTTATTTCCTTATATGGATGATCATGTGGGATGGAGTGCTGGCTATCTAAGTACGAGCACCTCCTTTTGGATTGTTGGTCCCACTATCAGTCCATAATTCCACCTTAACTTGTAATCATCTCCCACTTCGTTCCTTCGTAACTTAACCATTTTTGGCCTTATCTAATTTTACTTCTGATTTGACTGCTACCACATGTGCAGTGGTCTAACTGTTTTCTCCTGGTCGACTAGCTGAAGTTGGCCAAGTTAACTCGCCACCTTTGCTTATAAAACCAACTCATACATAATCCTACAATTTTGATCATATCGTACTAACAAAAGAGCATGAGCAAGATGACATACTTGTGGGTAAGATGCTTTGATGATGATGCATGCTGGAGAATGATGTCATTGTGTTGTGTATTTGCTGCATATCCTTCTTTGTATTGGCCTCTTTTGATGCTTGTTTCTTTTGATGTGCAGGTGCTAGAGAGTGATGTCATGATCTTGCTACAATTGCTAAGCTCTAGAGGAGATTCCTCAACCTTAGAATCTTTATGCTGAAGATGATGCAACCATGGGAAGTTTCCTTTATGGGATAGGCTGCTACAGGATTTCCTACAAGAAATGTACAGGATGTCCTGTAGCTGCCTCTCCCCTAAATTTTCATACTTTTCTCACTTCTGGAGAATGAGGCTTATTGAAATGAGTAGAGAAGGGTTGTAGTGAATGGTAGGTGAAAGTTGTGTTCTTCAGGTATTGTCCCTCTATCCTCCTTCTCTCCCTCTTCTACTTGTTTTTTTCTTCTTTTCTTTTACAAACTGTGTATCTATATATCTATATATATATATAGATATTGTGTTGAATTGACGTATTGGATGGGTTCAGGGGTAACATGGTGATGGAAGGCATGGGGATGATGTGGTGGAGTGAATGGTTTTTTTAGACACAGTCTTTTCATCCCCTTGCTCTAAGTTCACTTTTCTTGGGATTTTAAGCCCACTGTAATTCCTATAGGAAACTCCTGTAGGTTTACTAGGAATCCTGTAGGATTACATGGAATCCTATAAAAAACACAGAGCCTATGTAACCTAAGATGGAGGAGTTCATAAATGGAAGAATGGATGAAATAATGTAGAATATAAGATGGAGAGATTGAAATATGGATTTTGTAGGTCCTTCTGTTCCTCTCAAGCTGAGCTTATTCTTCTTTTTCTGACCTGCAAACAACATTTCCAAAAATGTTCTTACCTTTTCTATCTTTTTTCATTTTTTTTTTTAGAAAACAACTAGTCTGCCTCCAAGGTGGTTTTCATCTTGGTTGCCTACCCTAGGTGCCTCAAAAGAGGTTTTCACCCAGAGATCTTTATATTTTTTCTTTCTTTCCAACACCATTGGGTCGCCTCAAGAGGTTTTCAACCCAACATTGGGACTCAAGTGCCCCATGGAGGTTTTCACCTGAGTCTCTTTATTTTTTCTTCTTTTTACTTTTTTTTTTTCTTTTTTCCAGGGACTTGATGGGGTGGAAGCTAAGACTTGCTCCACCACCATCACTGTCTTGTTGATGCCATTGATGAATTCTTTCTTTGACAAGGGCTTCTTGTAGACCTTCAATCTATACCCATTGACAAATAAAGGGATAACCTCTACATCAGTGGTTCTTATCTGTACTGAACCATTATCATGACATTTTTCTATGACATAAGGCCCTGACCATCTAACCCTTAACTTTCCTTTAAAACCATTGTACCTAGAATCATATAGAAAATCCCAATCACCTTCTTGAAATTGTTTGTCCTTTATATTCTTGTCATGCCAAATTTTCCTTTGAACTTGAGTCACCTTTGTGTGCAAGAGGGCCTGCATCCTAAATTCACCTAACCCATTTAGCTCGAGAAATCTTTCTTGTTGTGCCCTGGTGAGATCTAGATCCAGTTGTGCTGCCATTCGTAAGGTGTTGTATTCAAATTCAATGGACAATAGGGCTTTCTTCCCATAGACCAAATCATAAGGAGTGAATCCAATGGTGGTCTTCCATGTGGTATTGTAGGTCCAGGTGGCCTCAACTATTCTATTTTCCCAATCCTTTCTGTTATTGCTAACCACCTTGGTTAGAATTCCTTCTAGTGCTCTGTTGGTTACCTCCACTTGCCCATTAGCTTGTGGGTGGTGAGGAATGAATGTTCTATGTTTGATCTTCGTTGGCTTAAAAAATTTTCAATCATGTGAGATGTAAATTGACTGCCTTGATCAGTGACCAATTCTCTAAGGTGCGCAACCTTATAAAATACATTTTCCCTTAAGAATTCAACCAATTTTTCTTCTATTGCTACTTTAATGGCCTTGGCTTCAGCCCACTTGGTTAAATAGTTAGTGCACATAATAATGTACTATGTTTGCCTAGATGGAGGGTCAATGAGTCCAATGAAATCCATTCCCCACTTGTCAAATGGCTTGAAATTCACTTGAGGTTGTAGAGGAATTTCATCCCTTGGGGTTGGTTTCCCTGTCCTTTGGCATTGATCACATTGACTAGTATACCTCCTCACATATTTGTGAAGAGTGGGCCAGTAATAACCAGCTTATAGTACCTTGAATGATGTTCTTTTGGCTGCAAAGTGACCTCCACAAGGCCCATCATGACATGTCAAAAGGATATCAAAGACTTCCTCCTCCCTGACACATCTTCTCATAATTTGATCTAGCCCTAGTTTGAAGAGGTTGCCCCTAATCCAAGTGAATGGGGCGCTCTTCCATACAATCTTGCTCTTTTCCTTGGAGGACAAAATTGGTGGAAACTGTACAGACACCAAGTAATTTTCTATGTCTGCAAACCATGGAGAGAGAACTAAAATGGTGAATAAGTGTTCATCTGGTAACTAATCATCAACAATTCCTTCCTCCCCTGTAGGCAAAGTCAATCTAGATAAAAAAAATCTACAACAACATTCTCCTTGCCAGGCTTATCAATAATAGTTAAATCAAACTGTTGCAATAAAAGTAACCATCTAATAGTTCGGGCATTTACATCAGGTTTATTCATCAAATATTTAATTGTAGCATGATCAATGTGTACAAATGTCTAGTCACCAGTAATGTAATATCTAAATTTATTCAATGAATGCACAACAACTAGGAGCTCTTTTTTAGTCATTGTGTAGTTCAACCCAACTTTTGACATATTCTTATTGATGAAACACAGAACTTGGTTTTGGGTGGCCATTTTCCTCCCCTAAAAAATCTTTTATTGGCAAATTGATATTCTTCTACAGGTGGATAATTATGTACATGTGTTCTAAACATTTTATTTACAGCAAAAAAGGGTTTCTCTTCAAGAATATACAACTGAGTACTGGACCGGGGTGTACTGGTAGAAGTAGAAGGCTGTTCTTCTGGTATAGTAAGTTGTTTGTAAAAGGATCTTCTACTTTGGACTGAATCATCAACTGGTATTACATGTTTCTCTGGCATCACTATGGGCTTATGGATTCTGGGATCATGAGGATTCAGGATAATCTTTACACTCCCATCTGTAAGCGCCATTCTTTTGATTTTGCTGTTCGCATTATCTGAAGCCAAAGACTTATACTGAACATACCAGTTATTGGGTAAGGATTCTTTTTCGTAATGTACTATTACTCTGACCATTCAAACAAAGATCAAATATAAATGATGAAGCTTTCATGCAGATGACTTACTTCTGATTAAAAAAGTCGCTTTAATGCATTCAGACTTACTTCTGATTAAAAAGTCGCTTCCCAAACAACACTTCTAAAAACAGAGATCCAATCCTCAGGCGACCATGCGCGAGTCTCCACACGACCTCTCTCCACGGGTCTTCACTCAAGCGCCTTACAGCTCAAACCTCTTTCGAATTACAGAAACTGTCCTCAGACAGGCGGCCCAGTGGGCTTCGATATTAATAAAGTAAAGCAACAAATACACAAAGCATATTACAACAGAGAGTCTCAGCTCGAAATGAAGCACGAAACTGCTCGAATGATCAGGATGATCTGAATGATCCACCAACACTCTCTTATATAGATTTAATCTAACTAAGCTTATCTAAAAACTGACGTCAAAAGAAAATAATTGAGGGTCCTGTCGGTATCTTTTTCCACCGACGGTGTCTACTCAATCTTTTCTGTACAAAGGAATCCTGTCACAACATGTGACCAACATTATCACATTGCTGACAAAGATTCTACCATGTCGGACTTCTTGTTTCCCACAAATCTTTTTCGGACGATCCTGGAGATTGTTCGTACTCATCTAACAGCTATTGATGGTACCGATTCATGAGTCGATTATACTGTTCGTCAATTCCATCATTTGGATCTTGTGCATCTGTCATTTCGTCTTTGTCTTTTGCTTGCATTATTGGTGTCTGGCGAGATGCCGCTGATGATGATTCTCCTGTACTGAACTTCGTCTTTATCTTATGTAGGCCCGGCTGCTGAGAGGTATGCATCAATTCTTGCTTTTCCCATTTATTCAGGAATGGGAAAGCACTAACTTCAATATCAAGAAATGAATCTTTAAAAGCACTTCGGGTTGCAGGTGATCTCTGTACTGCCAGCTCAATTCCATCTAGTAATTCCCACTTAAATATCTGGAACATATTAGTGGAGCTTTCAATCGCATGTTGGATCCACAACCGACAATTTTCATTTAAAACATCTTTATGTTGCCATCCTAGTTCAAAGATTATTGATGTGCATATTCTTTTCGAGATCATTAAACTAATCAAGTGGATGACATTATTGTTCCAATTTGGAGATAAGACTGAGATGGTTACTAATGACTTCTGATTAATTATGAATTTTAGTGCTTTAGGCTGTCCTTGTAATCCATCAAGTTTATTCAAAATTTGCAACTTCTCTACCAGTCTTAAATTTCCAAACTCATGAAACCATTCTGCATGTTGTTTAATCAATTATTGATTGTTACCAGATTCAATACTGCCAATCCTTTCTTGACTAAAAGTCTGAGTAAAAGGATTTGGTTCAATGTTATCTCTGATTCTTAAACTATGAAAATCCCAGGGATATGCAAAAGTTTTTAAATATTGCACCGTTCTTTGTATGCACTGGGATACTCTGGTAACTTGAATCTTTGTACGTTTTCCTCCTCTGATCTCCCAATCTGCAAAATTTTCAAAGATCTCATACTGAGGGAAAGAATCAGTATTTGCATAATTCTCATCAATCCTTTGGAGGAATGCTGATTCTAATTCTTCAAAAATGTCGTGAATTTTTAATGATACCAAATATTTTATCATTTCTTCTTTCATGGGGACTTCCTCTAGATCTAGAACCTTGGCACCTGTAAACAAGCTGAGTGCAAAATCAACACCTCCTATGATCTGGTAATAATTTAAAACTATGAGAGTCCAGATCATTTCTTTAATGTAGACGCTAGACCATAGATCACATAAACTTCTGAATAAAAGCTTGACTTTCATATTTGGCAAAGAAAAGACTTTTACCAAATTGTCGTCTAGCCCTAAGGAAATGCCTAGGTTCTTTGACTGCCATGCCTGACAGTTTTGAATGCACATGTTTCTTCTGATTCTGAAACTTGCTACCTTTTTAATCTCATCTGTTAACCAACTGACATGATTTTCCAAAATTCTGAATCTATCTACAAATGTAGCAAAACTATCATCCTTTGGTTTTTTACCTGGAATTTCAAAAACTGAATATTTACAGGTTATATACATCTTGTTCATATCTCTAGTCAGAGAATCTGTCAAGAAATTGGAATTGCCTAGAATCCACTCAACCTCAAAGTCAAACTGCTGGAACCAAATTTGCCAGGCTAAAATTCGGCCTTTTGCAAACTGTCTTGAAATCTTAGTGGACAAAAAATATTTAAAATTTCTAGAGTCTTTTCTGATCAAAAAATTTACTGGGGTGAGATATACCTCAAAGCGCTGAATACCATTGAATATTGCCAATGTCTCCTTTTCAGCTATGAAGTAATTTTTCTGACTTGGTGTAAATTCCCCAGAAGCATATCCACACAAATTTTCTTCAATCTCCCCTTCGTTGTTCTTCCGTTGTTCTAACAATACAGCTGCCCAAAAGTGAAGTGAAGCATCAGTTTGTAAAATAAGTAAACCTTCACCTGGTGGCTGAAGCCTTGGTAGATGCTGACATTCCTCTTTAAGCTTTCTTACTGCTTCAGTAGCTTCTTCAGACCATCCTTGATTGATGTATCTTCTAATCGGGGCTGTCTTTTCTGAAAGATTTGGGATGTATTTGTGGAGATAGCTCAGAACTCCAAGAAATCTTTGAATTGTCTTTTTGTCCTTCAATTCATCAGGAAACTGTGTTAACTTTGTTAGCACATGGGGCTGCATTTGAATAGCACCATTAACAACATTTATCCCCAAAAAATCAATATTATCCTGAAATAAGGACATCTTTTTCTCTGACAGAACAATCCCATGTTTTCTAACTTCTTCAAGAAAAATCTCTAAATGCTTTAAGTGAGTATGTACATCTGGACTATGAATTAATATATCATCTATATATGTAACTATGAAATCATATTTAGCAAAAATATAATCCATCCTTCTTTGGAAAAAGGCTGGAGCGTTCTTCAGACCAAATGGAACAACTTTCCACTGATAAAATCCTGCTGGACATATGAAAGTTGTTTTGTGTCTGTCTTCTGGTTGGATCTGAATTTGATAATACCCAGACTTCATGTCGAATTTGCTGAACACCTTACTATGTTGAATTTTCTGCATAATAACTTCTGGCCTTGGCAATGGATAATTAAAATTCTGAGTAATGGCATTAAGAGGTTTATAGTTAATAACCATTCTTGGTTTTCCTCTTACTATCTCAGAATGATTTCTTACTAAAAATGCTGAACATGCATAATGGGATTCGCTAGGTTCAATTAATTGCATTTTTAGTAATTCACTAATCTGATTCCGGATTTCTTGTTCATCAGATGGTGTACATGGAATCATTTTCCCTTTTACTCCATTGTCATGTAAGATGACTATTTCCTGCATCGGACGTTCAGTTTCCCAAAATTTCTGAGGGTTGTCCAAGCAGCTCTTTAGAAGTCTTTGGTATATATCTTTCTGCTCTGTAGACCAATTTGTATCAATGCAGGCTAACTATTTTGTTTTATTTTCTGCTCTGGCTCCATAAAACTGTAGGACTTCTTGCCAGTCGTCTGAATCTTTTACTGGCCTTCTAGTACCTACTCTTTTCTGACTATTTTCATACCTAGCTTCAGAGTTTGCAAGGCTTAGTCTAGGTACTGAGATAGCTCTTTTCTTCAAATTTATTATCAGCTTATCTTGGCTGATAGTAACAGGTAGCACAGAGTTTATAAATGGCATGCCTAGCATTAAACTAGCTGAAGGGTCGTAGTGCTGGATTGCTGAAATTTTTATTACACTCCCCCCAACTTTTAAGGCAATGTTATCTACATAATTTGTGAGCTGAACAGATCCTCCAATTGTTTATGAAACCAATATGTTTTTCAACGGCTTCCACAAGGATTTAGAAAGAGAAGGTCTTGCTAGATTGTTTGAACCTCGAGTGTCTACAAAAGCATCTACTGAAACCCATTCACCCTTTACTTGGACTTGCACTGGAATGTAAATTAAACTATCTGTTTTAACAATATTTTTTAACAAAGTGTTTGATTCTTCTCTTGGAGACTCTACTTGTGGCATACTGGTTGACGCTGATATCTTCTTTTCAAAAGGACAGAAAGAACTGAATTGAGATAAAGGTACTGCAGGTTGCTTACCTTTGTCTGTTTTGACTGAAAGTGTGCTTGCTGATTCATCATCTGAATCATCTTTTGTCTCACTTGTTATCTCTTCTTCTGAAGAACTCTCTATATCACTGTAATGCTGATCACTGGAAAAATCTGAACTGGATGGACAAATATTCATTTTCTGTACAAACTCATGATCATCTTCACAATCTGAAACTTCGGTAAGAATATATACATCAGAAATTTCATCATCAGACTCAACTACAGACCAGTCATCCTGAAACTCTTCAATATCTACACAAGCCTTGAGTTTACTGGATGATTTCTGGGGGCACTTTCTGGCAAAGTGTCCTTCTTGTTTACAAATGAAACAACAATTGTTGTTTCTGGGTTTGTTCCTTTTTTTCAAAAATCTGAATTTTTGAAATGGCCTCATTGGGTTAGATATTCTTTTGGGTTTGTACTTGCCATACCTTTTGGATTTCTTCTTTGACTTAAAAGGCATCCATGGAAATACTGCTCTGCAGACATCTGAACTTGGAGTGATGTCGTGCACTTTCTTCTGCCAACACAAATATTTGACCTTTTCTGACACTCGGAACAAAATATCAACCCAATGGATTTGATCTAGACCTTTCATTTGAATTTCTAGATCCTTCATTATCAGATCTCCCAAATTGCCTGGTAACTTTGAAAGAAAGCAATTTTCTGAGCAATATCATTAAAAAGATTAGCCTTAAAGACTTTAGCCATGAAATCTTTGCCAAACTGATCTAAATACTTTAAATCTTTCAATTCCATTCTACTAAGATCAGTTAAAAGCTTTTTCTTTTCATCTACTAGTTCTGGTACAAACTGTGTTTTTAACAAAATTTCAAATGTAGACAAACCAGCATTCATGATTGCTAATCTTTCGGCTTCGGATCCTCCCATCCACCAATCAAAAACAATATCTGCCATTCTTTTCTCAGCTAGAATCATGATAGACATATTATTCATTTTGGTAGTGACTTGCATTTGATATAAAGATCCTATCCATATCCTAATAGATTCACCAGGATTGGATGAGTTATCAAGATCTAAAACATAGCCACTTGCATTTGCTGAAAACAAGTCTTCTTCGACTCTAGGATATTTTACAGCTTCTTTCAAAATATGAGCTTTATTCTGATTTTTTATAGATGGTAGAATAAATGATGGGAATTTAAATTGCAGCCTGTTCTAATGTCATGACTTCCTTTTTTGACTTGAAATGTTTATCTATTTTGTATGACGGTTTGGAACTACTGGTTAAATCTTCCAGTATCCATGGAAGTTCCTTCTTCTGCACTTGACTTAGCTGCTTCTTCTGTAACCTCTTCTGAATCTTCCTCCAAATCCCAATAATTTGGAGCTGACATATCTACATGTAACTGTGATATTTTCTTGGCCTTTTTCTTCTGTTTTCTCCTCCTTCTTTCTTCTTTTGCTTGTTTTTCTGCTTGCTGTTCTTTATACAATAGCTTAAGATTTTGATTTATTAAGTCAGCCTGTTCTCCTAAATCATTTAGAACTTCTTCAGCATGAGAGCACCAACTAGTCAAATAATTTCCTACTTGATAGACTTGGTCTAAATCTGCAGTTTCTTGAGAATTATGTTCTAACAGAGGAGCACAATTTGCTCTTGTGGGTGGCTGTCTGGTTCGGGATGAAGAAACACAGAACTTGGTTTTGGGTGGCCATTTTCCTCCCCTAACAAATCTTTTATTGGCAAATTGATATTCTTCTACAGGTGGATAATTATGTACATGTGTTCTAAACATTTTATTTACAGCAAAAAAGGGTTTCTCTTCAGGAATATACAACTGAGTACTGGACCGAGGTGTACTGGTAGAAGTAGAAGGCTGTTCTTCTGGTATAGTAAGTTGTTTGTAAAAGGATCTTCTACTTTGGACTGAATCATCAACTGGTATTACATGTTTCTCTGGCATCACTATGGGCTTATGGATTCTGGGATCATGAGGATTCGGGATAATATTTACACTCCCATCTGTAAGCGCCATTCTTTTGATTTTTCTATTTGCATTATCTGAAGCCAAATACTTATACTAAACATACTAGTTATTGGGTAAGGATTCTTTTTCGTAATGTACACCTTCAATTTGTGCATTTCCTATCCCTACTGTGATACAGTCTTTCAACACCGGCTGTTTCAGTTTAGGATGAACTGTATTGCTAAGCTGGAAGGACGTCTGAACAATAACAGACAGGAATTCACTATCATCAACCATAGACAAACCCTGTACTCCTATCAAGGCTTTCCAACAGTCTTTAATATGGGCATCTGTTAGACTGATGGCATAATCAGGGAAAATAGTTCCATGCTGACAACCAGAAGATAAGTTTCCCAGTATGGTTCCTATCCTTGCATGATCATACTCATTATGCCTTGTATCAAATAATTCTGCTATACAAGGAGTATTTATCCCATGTCTGAACAGAGGAGCTAAACCAATTCTAATGGCTCCAAAATGTAAGTAATGAAATCTTCCTTCCTTAGCATATTTTCTAAACTTCCTTATCTCATCTTCAGAAAATATATTCAAACCAATTATCTGTACAACTGGACCTTTAATCTTGACTTTGATCTCTACTTCTTTAAAATAATACTTCTTTGAGAGTTTGAACAAGAGTGGAACTGGATATATTTCTTTAGTGTTTAACGCAGGAGGGTTCCAACTTTCAGGGTCTTCTACTTGTTCATGCTCATCAGATTCAACATTTCTACTATCTACTTCTGATATTGATCGTTTATCAATAGTAGAAAAAGATCTCAACAAACTAGCCATATTGCAGATACAAACTATTCCAGAAATCGACTGAATAAGCTTTTATCTACTCAGCACGATGAAAAACAACGATGCTTTTTGAAGACTTCCTGGCTTCTTTCAGATTCTGTCTATAGTATGTAATAGAACTCTAGGAATGAGATATGGCTCTGATACCAATTGGCATGTATATGGAAAGGAAGAGCCCAATTTGGGCCTCGTAGAATAGTCGCAGTAGTCAATTTGTCCTTTAGGGTGTCCAAGGCTTCTTGACAGCTTTCTGACCATACAAATTCAGAGTCCTTGGCCAATAACCCAAATAAGGGAGAAGATAGCTTACTAAAGTCTTTTATAAATCTCCTATAGTATCTGAGTAAACCTAGAAAACTTCTAACATCTGTCTGTTTTTGTGGAGCTGGGACCCTTTGGATGATGACTCTCTTATTTAGGTCTACCTACAGTCATTTCTGGGATATTGAGTGACCTAGAACAATCCATCAAATCATCAAGAACTCACATTTTTCGGGACTAAGGGATAGGTTCATTTCAATGCATTTGTTTAGTACCTTACCCAAGTTGGAGAGAGCCTCCTGGAAATCATACCCATAGGGTGTAAAGTCATCCATATAAATTTCCACTGCATCATGGACTAGCTCAGCAAAGATACTCGGGACCACCCTCTAGAAAGTGGTAGGGGCATTGCATAGGCTAAAAGGAAGGACCCTATAAGTGAAAGTACCCCAAGGATAGGTGAAGGTGGTTTTATCCTTGTCGTCTGGGCTAATCTAGATTTGATTGTATCCGCTGAACCCATCTGAGAAAGAGAATAACTTTTTCCCTGTCTAGTCATCTAACACTTTTTCAAGGAAAGGTAGATGGAAATGGTCCTTCTTTGTTTCTTTGTTTAATTCTGTGTAATCAACACAAATCCTCCACTTCCTATTTTTCTTTGGAACCAACACCAAAGGATAAACCCACTCACTGTCTAAGATAGGGTAAATTAATCCTACATCCAACGGCTTTTGCAGTTCTATTTTCACTATATCCTTGGGAGTTGGATTCATTCTCCTTTGGGGTTTTAGACTAGTTTGCAACCTTATTTGATATAAATGTGGTGAGTACACACTGAGGGGTGCACTCCCTTCATTTGTTTGTAACTCCTAGCAAAGGCATCCAAATGTTCCCTTAGCATGTTGCACAACTCTTCTTCTTCATGTACAGAAAGAGAGGGGTTGATTTTAAAAGTTCTTTTAGGGCCAAATTCTATTCTCTTGACATGAGTAGGATTTGAATAAGCTAAGCATAGATCAATCTGATGGTTGCTCTTGGTTTCCTTTACAACTTCCTCTAAGGACAAGGTGTTGGGATTTGGATTTTGGAGGATGTGTTCAGTCAAATCATCTTCATCTGGTTGTCCTCCTCACATGGTAGTTTCTAGGGTATAGTTGGGCTGAGTAAAATTCATCTTCTTCCTCCTCTTCCAGCCATAAAGGTAAATCATGTTCTAAAGATGACTAAGAAGGAGGGTACAAGATCAATTTCTTGGATAGATGCCCATTTTTGATAGTCATGTTTCCAGCACTCCAACTGATGTAGACATCGACAATGGCTAACCAAGGCCTCCCAAGTATGAGAGGATAACCATTAAGCTTGGCCTTAGGTTGAAGAACTAGGAAATCAGAAGGGTATTTCGAGGAGTCAATGGAGACCATCACATCCTCAACAATCCCTTCAAAGGCCACTGTGGAATAGTCTGCAAGTTGCAAGACTATTGTAGTATTTCTTAATGAACCCTAGAGATGTAGCTTGAGCATGGTGTCCTTAGTGATTACATTAATGACAGCCCCAAGATCAATCAAGATGAGTAGGACAATGGTGCCATTGATTTGAACATGTACTATAGGGATTCCAGGGTCTAAATACTTTGGGAAAATTACCTACCCCATCATTAAGTCAAATAGTTGTCCAATGACATTAATGGTAGGGTTGTCTCTTTTTCGCCTCCTTGGATGTTTGAAAGACTTCTCTTTAATCATTTTGTTGTAAATGGGTACATCCTTAATGGCTTGGAGAAGTAGAATTTTGACACATAGATTTTTCATCTCACCTAGAAGTTCATTCTCCTCTTTGGTAGGCTGGACTGGATGAGTTAATCTTTCAGGAAAGGGTGGTGGATTCACTCTAGGTATACTTTCCTCTCTTTCCTCCTCACTCTCCCTTGGTGGAGATAGAGGTTGGACATCTTGGAGTATTCTCCCCAACCTTAGGTTGATTTCCTGAATTTCCACAGCATAAGCAGGGTAGGATGTCTCTCCACTATATACTTGATGTGTCTATCTGTTGTTCAGGTTTAGATTTGGCTGGGCAGGCATCTATGGTTGTTTAGGTGGAGCAGGGTTAAAAGTTGTGGTTGAGTAGGAGGTGAAGGAAATAAAGCTGGAGCATTGTTGTATGGGGGCCTCCACCCTTGGGGTGGTGCATTCCACTTAGGCTATGGAGGAGTATATGGATGAAATGGCTAGTTGGTCGGTTGGGAATGGTACTGAGGTGCAAAAGACCAAGGAGAAGTTGTATACCAAGAGGGATGAGTAGGGGGGGCCCAAGAGGGAATGGATGTGTTTTGGTTAGGGTTGTAATATGCATAGGATGACCCTTGCATGCCCTGTTTCTATGGTCGAGGCTTATGAGTCCTCCTTTGGTTTATGTAGGAGAGTTTTTCAGTCACCCCTTCAGTTCCCCGATACACAACTTTTAGTCCAGGTAGAGAAGGGCACTTGTATGTGAAGTGGTTTTCTTGACAGACTGAGTAGATTTCTTGTAAGGTTTAATGGACATTCATTCCTAGGGTGCCTCCTTATGCATCTGGGGTTGAAGATGGCTAATGCTCTCTCTGCTTCCTCCTGCTTTCTCTCGATGTGCATAGTGTCCATCTCTAGGGAAAGGGTTTACAACATTTCACTCTTGAAATCTTCCAACAGGTTTGCAATTTCACCTTTTATGGATGTGTTGGAAGAGGAGGAGTTGGCCATTGGTTGACTACCTCTACCCTTTTTCCTAGCTACCCTAGAATGGTATTAAAGACAATCTTGATATCTTCATAGGGTAGTTGGTAGATGTCCCCTCCTGCTAGCAGGTTTAGGGTATTCAAAAGATATTCCCTGAGCCCCCTAAGTAGGACTAGCTTCATTCACTGAGGATCAAGTGTGCACCTGGCCCTTTTATAGCTATGCTGGAATCTTTCCTCATAATCTTCTAAGGACTCATCATGCCCTAAGGTCATTCTAACAAATTCCTCTTTAGTGCCTTTGGACCTACAGTAGTCACGGTACTCTTTGTTGAAGGTTTATGGCATCTGAGCCCAAGTGGTGATGCTATCTCAATGTAATCCCATGAACCAGCACAGAGCTGCATCCTTGAGAATGGATGGGGATAATTTCAACTTCTGATCATCAGTGGTGTAATCTTAAGTTCTGTATATGACATTTAACTCAAATAAGAAAGTATCTGGATCTTCCGAGACCAGGCCATGGAAGTGAGGAAGAGTAGAGGGGCTTATGTTTTTCATCTTGGCGTCCCCATTGGTTTCTCTGATGGGAAAAGTACCCTCAATTCTTTCTCTGTCTCCTTTGTCATTTCTATTCTCAGTAATTAGGTCAGTTGGAATGGGTTCTCCTTCTTCTTCTCCCCCTGTAGGCTCTTCAAAAATATTTGGTTGCTCACCTAAGGGGTCCTCCAATTCACAGCCATCGGAGAAGAGGGAAGGTTGGCTGTTTGAAGTGGTGGGGGTATTTGGGAGAAATTTTCCTAAGTTATCCCTATTCCTATGAGACATGAAAGAAGTGTTTTTGTTTTGTTTTATTTTTCAAGCTTTAAGACTAATTACAGAATTGAAATAACAAAGTGAATGGAACTAACTGCTAAATGAAATCTTACTTGCAGAATGGAAAGGAAAGAAAACCAACTTACAATTACTTTTGCAAAAAAAGAAGAAGGAAATGGCAAAATGGAAGAGGTAAGAAATGGAAGAAAGAAATTATAAATCACATCTACTCAAACACCTCCCTGAAAACGACACCAAAAAGTGATGAGCACCAATATTGCAGCAAGAATGTTGCAACTCCTGGGGCTACCAACCTTACTTTATCAACCTGGGGTTCATACAAACATGGAGGTGACTGTGTTTTATACACAAGCAGATGTAATGGGTCCACTCTTTGTCACTCATGAGCTGGTGATATACCATTATGGTTTCTCAAACCAACCTTCTATTGATTTAGAAGAAGTTTGATTACCAATGAAGAAAGGGGAATTTTACCCTAATTGAGAGAACTGAAATATTGTCTACTACAGTAATGAAAGACTGAAATAAATGCTTTAAACACACCACTCATATAACTATTTATTAAGCTATATTTCTTAAGAAGAATTCTAAGCTAACATGTGTGTAATCCTAACTATCCTAGGCATGCAATCTAAGATAATCAAACACTTTACTGCTATGCATATAATGAACACAACAACTCTTTTTTCCTTTTTTTCCTTTTTTGTGAAAATGTGAATGCTAAATCTTCTTGGTGGTATGGCAGGTAGGTTAGAGATGGTTTTCAAGGGTCAGATGGCTTAGTAGGCAAACAGGGGTCTTCTCCTCACTGTCTAGATGCATTTTCCTCAAATCGACCTCAAAACAATAATGAAAGACTGAAATAAATGCTTTAAACACACCACTCATATAACTATTTATTAAGATATATTTCTTAAGAAGAATTCTAAGCTAACATGTGTGTAATCCTAACTATCCTAGGTATGCAATCTAAGATAATCAAACACTTTACTACTATGCATATGAATGAACACAATAACTCTTTTTTCTTTTTTGTCCTTTTTTGTGAAAATCTGAAAGCTAAATCTTCTTGGTGGCATGGCAGGTAGGTTAGAGATGGTTGTCAAGGGTCAGATGGCTTAGTAGGCAAACAGGGGTCTTCTCCTAACTATCTAGATGCATTTTCCTCAAATCAACCTCAAAACAGGCCACTACATGTTGTCCTACAAGATGTCCTAATGCACCTACAGGATGTCCAAATGCTCCTATAAGATCCCCTGTATTCCTACAGGATTCGACCAAAAGCATAAGGAGGCGTTTGGAAGGTGGTATAAGACTTAGGGAAGGTGAATGATGGAACAAATAAGGCAAGGGAGTGGCTAGGACTCCCTCAAAGCTTAAACCAAAGTTTGTGAGATGATTGGATTTGCTCAATAGTACTGGAAATTTGTTCTTATGGAATGATGCTGTTAGTGATCATGGATGAATGAGGCTAGGCTGGGGCTACTGACATGAGATCTTCCTACACTATTGAAACTCCTGCAATACATATATCACTGGCATTTACCCATGGATCATGTCAAACAAGAAATATTTCCAATCAACATAAGAAAACAGAATTCCATTATTTAGTTGCTTAGTTCATGCATGGAAATACTTGCAGAATATTTTGAAACACCATGAGATCTAATACAAAGCTAGAGATATCAAAAATAGCAACTAAAACCTATTCTTGAAAACTGAAAATATGCTGGTCTAATTAGCAGAAAACCTGAAATTCCATAAGAAATCAGAGTTCTATCTTTTTGGGGTTGAATAGGAGTTTTTCATCAAACCATGGTCCCTGAAGGGAGGAGTGAGGCCAAATCCACCTGCTATCAACCTTTTTGGTATTCCTTTATCTCTCTAAATATATGGCTACAAGTGTGCACAAATGGAAGCAAACTAATCAAATTCACCACTACTTGCAATGAAACAATGCCAAAATCAATTCAACAATTAATATATGAAATAACCTAAGCATACAACTAAATAAGAGGAACCTCTAATGCTAGGGTTGGACCCTAACCCAAGAGCTTCAGCCCTCTAATTCAACTCAGTGTTGGATCAAGGAAATGTTCATTCTCATTATCATATCAAAAATTGTATAACAATGTTTTTCGACAATCCTTTAACTAGAAAATGCTTAGTGCTCTTACATAAAAAATCCGAATCCTAATGAGGCTTTAGGCCTCCTTATTTATATGATTTAAGTCTCCAACATATTCCTTAAGTTTAGGGAGGCTTGGCTCTCAAATTCAAGATGAACTAGTTCTTAACTATCGCTGGCTTGACTGCCCATGGTCTCCATGACTCGGCTGCTTGCAACTCCGAGCTAGTGTGATTTGATTGAGGGATATTCGAATGAGTGAGGATTTAATGAGAAAAATCCATCTCCTATAATCTCTTATTTTTGTCTCATTCGAGTTGCTAAACCTTAATTAGCCAAAATTGCCATGATTTGCTCCCAAAAACCTGTCATCAATGCACATTAGACCACTAGACATAACATCTTACTTTTACTCATCTCATTAATCAAAATATAATTAAAACATGTAAGGAATTATGAGAAGAGTTAATTTTAATAAGCTTGGAGGTGTATTAAGGTCCATCTATTTATCCAATGATGAGGCTCATCGGGAAGTCCAGTAGAAATTTACGGCATGATCTTCAAAGCTTTGTGGTGCAAGTGACCCAATCTTCTATGCGACAACTCATCAATGTCTCAGCTCTACACCTTCTCTGCTTTTGTTCTCAAAGCAATGCAGTCTTCTACATCCAATTTGTAGAGGTTCATCAACCAAACCCTAATCTTCTTTACCTATCCTGAGGCTATGTGACAAAGGAAAGTATTTCCCTTGCTAAATATCACATTATAGCCACGATCTTCCAACATGGAAATTGAAACCAAATTCTTCTTCAAACTCGAAACATACATGACATCGTTTAATGTGAGAGGAGAACCAGAATCCCTCTAAAAGGTAACAATATCGATGTAAATCACCCTATATCTCCCATCATCTCCCATCTTGATGTGCATATGGAGGTCCTTCTCCTCCAAGTCACTTAATAACTCTTTGTTTCCAGTCATATAAAATGATGCTTCGTTATCCAAGTACCACACACTGCCCATCTTTGTTTTCACCATGCAAGTGATGAGGGTGAAATCCAATTCAAATTTTGAAGTAAGAGCTTCTCCTGCCGCTCCTCCTAAGGGCGTCTTACCAGCCTTCTTGCACAGACACTTTGTGGGATAGTGTCCCAGCTCGTGACAGTGAAAACATTTAATCTTCGACATGTCCTTCTTCTTGTCGCCCTGACTTGAATCTGATTTGGAATGGGATTGCTTCCCCTTCTCTTTATTTTCCTTTCCAACTAAGGTACAATTCTTCTCATCATCATGCTTGGATGAGGATAAATCTCTGGTGTTCCGTTGAATCTCTTCTTCTACCAAGTCAGACCATAATCACTCCTACTCTGGTAGCTTCTCCCTCATTAACTGAGTCCTCGTAGCTATGCCAACTCTTGGGAAGTCTGAGAAGTGTTAGGCTCACCCGATCATCTTCAAAAACTATAACATCGACACTTCCAAGCTCATCCTGATATTGGGTGAACTTGGTCAAGTACTTCGGTATTGAGTTGCCCTTCTCCATCTTGATCTTTTTGAGATTTTCCTTCAATGCCAACTTCCTATGGTCACTACTTTTTTGAAACAGGTCCATCAAGACCTTCCACATTCCAAATGGAGTTTCCTTACCATGGAGGTTTGAGACAATATGATCTCAAACTCCTTCTAGGATAATGCTTCTCGCCATTGCCATACACTTTCTCCACTCTACCATACCCTAAGCATCAACTGGCTTAGGAATGTCTTTTTCTATGAATTCCTTAAGCTCATTGCCTTCCAACACTAACTCCATCCTATGCTTCCAAGAAATGCAGTTTGAGCCAACCTCATGGGCATATTCGAGTCTTAATTCGTAAAATGACATCTTATTGGCTCTCAAGTATGATACTACAAATTCGATTTCTCCTTCAAAACACAAACTTGTGTTCTCCTCTTCTATAGGGATTTCAACTCCAATACCATGTAAAAATTCCTTGTAGATTCAAACTACATATTGCAATATGCTAAAAAAATTGACTTGAATCTACTCTACTCATCAGCAGAAACAATATCACGAAGCATAAAAGAGAAAAAATTAAATCACACATAACACAATAATTTTCTAAGGAAATCCATAGCTAAAAACCCCTGCTGTCTATATTTACATTAATCAAAAAATATGAGAAGATTACGATGCCTTTTTGAAGCCCAAGAAACCTCTACACTATCTCAATCTATCTCACTACTTCACAAACAAGCTCCATCCAATACTTGGCCAAATTTGTTGCCTGCCAAGCTCCTATTTCCTTGCCCATTTTCCTATGGAATTAACCCATATTTAATTGGAAATTCCTCATCCATAACTGTGCAATCCATCATAGGTCTTCCTCTAATTGCATTCCCCACCTATACAATTCAGATGATTATACAATTAATACTACATTGTCCCTAAACTCCAATCTCAACAGGGTCTTTCTTTGATCTGACGTACGAGACTTAATTATGAGTGAATCTTTAGTTTATTGTTCGAGCAGTGTTGGTTACACCCCACTACTACATGTTACACCCCACTACCAGATCTCCCACTAATTCCTCCATCAATTGGAACTATTTAACTGAATTTAGCTCATTTAAATTGAATTAAATAATTACAACTCAAAATAACTCAACCTAGACCCCTAAAATTTAGGAACCACTCTACATGACTCTAGATAAACTCCCATCTCAAATTAAATAAGTCAACTAAGTCAAATTAACTTTGTTAACTATTATGAGTTGGTATGAGAATTACAATTACAATTTAATTCAAGGACAAAATTAAATTATGATTTTCTTGTTGCATTTTTCAACATAAATTTTGTCTGAAAAAATAGTTTGAAGTGATTCAAATGGCATTGTGGAGTATATAGATCATTGTTTCATTCCAAAATTCCTTGAAACAAAAAATGGATACACCTAGTAAGCAACCAGAAAGCTCTACTATGATGCATGAAGAAGAGGAATAAATGCATTTTGATATATCAAAATTACAAGACCAAGTGCAACAAATTTTTCCCTCACAAAGAGTAACCAAAAATGAAGTCGAAGCTAATATGGATGGTTTGGAAAAAAAATTAAAAGGAAACATGGAAGGTTTTCAGGATGGTTTAAAAGTGAACATGGGATTTTTTAAGGTAGACATAGACAAGATGAATGTCAAGATGGAAGGGTTGACAAAGTTGTTGCAAGAAAGGCTTTCTAGTGGTGACAAGGTAATCCATGAAAATTGTGATGAGGAAAAAAAAACATGAATTATGATTTTTGAGACTCCAATGTTGGGTTTAAGATCCCTCACATTCCAAAAATCGATATGAGCAAGTTTGATGGAAAGGATCTAGTAACATGGATACTACATGTCCAACAATTACTTGATCTACATGATGTGCCACACACACTGAAGATACATAATGCATCTTTATATTTAGAAAAAAAATTAGTTTATGTGTTATTGATGCCTTTGTTCTCATAAATCAATAGTCAATTGGAAAAATTTGATGAAAGAATGTTGAAAAATGCAGCAAGAAATTATCAATTTGATTTTGCCTTGATTAAATTGAGAAAAATTTGAATTTCCACATCAACAGACAACTTGGATGCAGTTAACTTGTGTGACATGGCTTATGTCACTGAGTTTGATCAGTAAATCTGAGTTGGAAGAGTTAGAGTTCAGTTAACCATGTGTGATTGCTAATTTATAGCAGTCTAGTTTAGTTAGTTTAATTTGTACTCTATTAAACTATTCCAACAATTAGTATAACTAGTGCATGGTGAGTTGAGTAGTGGGACAACAATCCAACTAAGAGATCAACTAGTTAACTTATGCATTCACAGAATTCGAGTTCCTCAGTTGTGGTGAATATTCCAAGGTAGTGTACAATTAATTACATACTAGATTAAGTGTATAGTAATGCTTCACGAGGTAATGGTTTGGTAAAGATGTCAGCAATTTGTTCCTTTGTGCCAACATATTCAAGCTTCATATTTTTTTCAACGACCTGCTCTCTAACGAAATGATATTTAATCGGAATGTGCTTCGTTTTGGAATGCATCATAGGATTCTTGGAGATATTGATGGCATTAGCGTTATCACAAAAGATGGGAATAGGCTCATCAAATTTGACTTGAAGATCTTACAAAGTTTGCTTCATCCAGAGAACTTGAGTACAACAAACTGCTGTCATGACATATTCTGCTTCTGCTGTGGATAATGAGATTGAACACTGCTTTTTAGTTAACCATGAAACGAGACAACAACTTAGATAGAATGTTGCTCCATTGGTACTCTTATGATCATCAAAACTTCCTGCCCAATCTGCATATGTATAAGCTTGGATAACCAAATCATTTCCTTTGGGATACCATAGACCATATTCTGTTGTGCCCTTAAGATATCAAAGAATACTTTTGGTGTTGCTTAGAATCTTGCTATTTGTTCAACTGCCTACATCGCATCAGATCAAGAGGCTGTCACATATAGGAGACTACCAATCATGGATCTATACAACTTTTTGTCTACATCCTTTGACGAATCTTCTAAGCTTAACTTGCAACTTGTTATCATGGGGGTAAGGATTGGCTTGCAATCTTCCATATGGAATTTTTTGAGCATTTCCTTAATGTATTTTGTTTGATATATGAATATTCCTTTATCTTGCTATGAAATTTGAAGCCCCACAAAGTATTTCAGCTCACCAAGCATAGACATTTCAAACTCACTTTGCATTTTTGTGGCAAATTCTTACTTAATCTGTCATCATTGCTTCTAAAGATTATATCATCCACATATACCTTGTTAATCGTTAGGTTATCTTGATCCACTTTCACATAGAGATTTTTGTCAGGGCTTCCTTTCTTGAATCCTTGTTGATGTAGATACGTATCAAGAAGATCATACCAAGCCCTAGGATCTTTCTTGAGACCATATAGTGCCTTCTTTAATTTGCAAACGTAGTTTTCTTTGTCAGTGAGTAGAAAACCTTCGGGTCATTCAATGTAAACTTCTTCTTCCAATTCACCATTTAGAAAGGCTGACTTAACATCCATTTGGTAGACCTTCACTTTTCTGGAGCATGCATAAGCAAGAAACATCCTGATAACTTCCATTCTGGCAATGGGAGAGAATATTTATTCAAAATTGATTCCCTCAACTTGTGCATATCCTTTGCAGACTAATCTTGCTTTATTCTTGGTAACCTGTCTGTCCTCATTCAATTTGTTTATAAAAACCCATTTAGTTCCAATAACATTTTTATCCTTTGGTCATGGAACCAATTCCCAAGTGTCATTCTTCTCAATTTGATCCAGTTCTTCATTCATAGCTGCTACCCAGTGTTCATTTTGACTAGCTTCCTCAAAATTGCTAGGCTCAAAAAGTCGCTAAAATGGAAAGATGGGCTTGTTGTGATCAACGAAGCTCTTGACTTCTTCTGGTTCCAATTCCTTCATTTATGTTGTTGATGATTTGATTTGATGGATAATTCTTTTGATACCATTATTTTGAAACTTTTGGAGAAACTTCTTGTACATCATGTTGATCAATTCTTATTTCTTCTTGGTTGATGGTGTTTCCTTATTTTATTAGTCTTGTTCTGGAGCTTCTTCTTCATTGTTGGGTCCCTATAATACTAGTGATTACCCCATTACTATTGTAGTTATACCCCTTATTAATATTGTTGTGCCTATTGCCCTCATATTGTTATTACTGTGCCCCATAGAATCCCTCTATTGTTATTTTTGTGGCTTTATATTATTATGTTAGGTCGGCTGGGTTATATTGTGACTCCTTAGACTCCTATATTTAGAAAGGAGGTTTTGTCATTTTTATCATCCAAGAATTGTTCATTTGTGTAATGTAGAGG
>APFE031525926.1:0-16709 GCA_000404065.3 Pinus taeda | reverse complement strand
TTAAATTTTATGATTTGCTTATGTTTTTATTATTTTAAAAAGAGATAGTAAAAACTTCTATATATACTTCACATGTGACTTAGGATGCAATCACATTTCACAGATTGAGAGAGATTTTTAACGGTAAATAACATTGTTGAGGATGCAATCACATTTCACAGATTGAAAGACATTTCTAACCATAAATAGCATTGCATCCATTACAACTATATTAATTATAACTTACAACTATTTAAACTATCTTAATTATTACTGCACTCATTTCATTCATTCAACAAGTGGATATTACTGCATTATATATTTATTATATATATATATATATAATATATAATATATTATATATATATAATAATTATATATACTATATATACTATATATATATAAGTATATATAGTAATTATATAATTTTTACCCAGGGCAATCATGCTCATCATTCGTCTCTCGTGAATTTTATAATTAGAAGGAGTACATATTCTCATTTTAATAAAAAAAAAAATATAATATTTATTAAGCCAAATTGATAAATTTTCTTATGCTTAATCATTTAGTATTTAAATTAAACATTGAAAATTTAAATCATATTAAATACTAATTTTTAAGTTACCAAATTATAAATATAAGAATATTCGAATTTCAATTGCAAGTGGGATGGAATCCTTTTTCAAATCTATACACCAAAATGCTAGAAATGTAATGAGAAATTAATTCACACCATTGTTAATTACCTACTCAAATATAACTAATAATTAAGTTTGTTTATTTTTTAAACTATCTAAGACTTACAATTTTAAAGTCTTTCATATCATTATTGATATTTACATGAATTCTAAAATTCCTGACTTAAAATTCCTGACTTTAAGGCTTGATTGAGATCCTAACCTGGGGCTACATAAGAGCTCTATCGAGAGTTCATTTTAATGCTAGATCGAGCTTATTTTTTAGCATTCAAGGAGTTCAATCCAAAGCTTAAAATTCTTGATCAAACTATCTTTTTTCACCTAAACACACCCTCTCTTGCTAGAAAATGTAGCCTAGCTCCATGCTTTGACCCATATATTAATATTTAAATAATCTAGATCATTATGCTAAATAATCTTTGAAGAGAAATATTGATCTATGAAACCCAAATACTAATTATACAAACACCTCTACAAATAATTAATAAATTTTATTCCTCATGTTGTTTCCCATGAAACCTCAAATGATGTATGGTTTTTATATATTATATGTAATAAACACATGACTCAAAATACAGATTCGATTTCAAATTAAGATTATTCCATGAACATGAAAGTTGAATTAGGCACAAACTTTATTATCAATGTTAAGGGTATAGGAGCGGTCATCAGCATGACCAAACAAGGCCAAGAAAAAACATATACTATGTCTGTTATGTGCCCCATGTTTGAAACATAACTTTATTAATGTTTCTCAAATCACTTAAAATGGATACAATGTCCTCTTGAGGGGAGAAGAGTGTTTCATTTATCATCAACCTCCTAGTATGAATTTAATTGTTAAAGTTCAAATGACCAAGAATCGGATGTGTCCGCTTTTTATGAATTCGACAAATACTTCATTTACCCAAGAAGCAAGAAGCAACCTACGTGATTATTTATGGTTATTGCATTCCAAATATGGTCGTATTAATTTACATGGTGTTAAGTTGTTGCAACATAAAAGGATGGTAAGAAGTCTAACGTCCTTCCATAACCAGGTGCCAGGTGGCACTTGTGAGAGTTTCATTATTGAAAAGTAGCATAACAATAATTTCCCTAAAGGAATATCCTTCCTTTATCCTATAGAGGTTTAGAGGAAAGGATCCATTTGAGCTTATTTTTTGAATTTTATAGATGATATTAGTATGAAGACTTGTGTGTTTCTTTGGAAAGAATTCAAAATAATTTGATAGGTTTAAAGATTTCAAAGCATTTGTAGAGAGGTAAAGTGGCTACCATATTGAAGTGTTTATATTTGATAAAGGAAGAAACTATGATTCAATTTAGTTTAATGAGTTTTGGAAACAACAATATATTAAATGAAAATTCTTGACTAAATATACAACACAACAAAATGGTGTAGCGAAGAAGAAAAATAAAACTATCATGAACATGGTAAGGAGTATATTGAAAGAGAAAAATTTGTCACATGATTTTTTGGGAGAAGCAATAGTTTGTTTTATAAAAAATTGAATAGGTCACCCACAACATGTGTGAAAAACAAGCTTCCACAAGAACTCTGGTCAAGTATAAACTTTTGCATAATATATTTTAGAGTTTCTAGTTTTATAAATTATTCTCATGTGCCTAAACAACTAAAATTAAAATTGGATGAGTGGAGTGAGAAATGTATTTTCATTAGATACAATGAACTATCAATGCCATACAAAGTATACAATCCAATGACCAAGAATATGATTATCAATAGAGATGTAGAAAAAAGTATTGACAAGCCCAAGAAGCTCATAAGCATTGAGATAACAATTCCACATATTAATAAAGCAATGGAAGAAGAACATGTTGAATAGTAGGGTCCACAGGTACAATCACCAAATAGGAGCACTCCAATAAGGACTCCATGAAATTCAATTCAAGGAGAATTGTTAGGTTTTTCTATACCAAGTCCTCAATTTAGTAGTAATTATGGTCAACTTATATAAAGGTATGAAATGTGCAAGATATGTATGAAGAGTTAGATTCTCGTTCAAGTTATGAAGTGCTCATCTATAAACTCACATTTTTTTAGGAAGTGACCAAACATAAAAAAAATGGATCAAGGAAACAGATAAGAAAATAGATTCCATTGAAAGAAATGAAATATGAGACTTATCCAAAGATAAGGAATATATTGGAATAAAATAGGTTTATAAAAGCAAACTAAATAAAAACGCTGAGGTAGATAGCTGTAAAGAAAGATTAGCGACAAAGAGGTTTTTGTAGAAACTCAAAGTTGATTTTGAAGAATCATTTGTACATGTTGCTAGGTTGGACACAATATGAATTGTTTTAACATTGACTTCCCAAAACAAATGGAAGACATATCAAATGGATGTGAAATATGCATTTCTAAATAAAATTTTACAAAAAAATTATATGTAGCAGCCACCGTGTTATAATATAAAAGGACATGAAAAAAATATCTACATGTTAAATAATATTCTTTATAGGTTCAAATAAGCCACAACGTTATAATATAAAACACATGAAAAAAATAAACACATGAAAAAAAATATCTACATGTTGAATAATGTTCTTTATAGGTTCAAATAAGCACCCAGAGCTTGGTACAATAAGATAGATGGATATATGATCAAATAAATTTTCAACGGAAGCACCAGCAAGCCTACACTTTTCACAAATTTAAATCAACTTAGTCGAATATTAATGATTTATTTGTATGTAAATAATATGATTTTTACAAGATATCGGTCCATAAAATACTTTTAATATATGCTATGAAAAATGAGTTTGAAATAACTAATTTATGAATGACGAAACATTTTCATGGCATGACCTAAATCAGAAGGTGGATTTTTTATATGTCAAAGAAAATGTGAGTAAATTATTAAAAAGATTTAGAGTGATCGATTGTATAGCAACACTAGGACATGTAGCAATAAAATCTAAACGCGTCAAAGAAAGCAAGTGTGCAGATATAGATTTGTTGACATTCAAGATATTTGTTGGAAATATCATATATCCCACCACTACAATACTTGATATTACTTGATATTATGTATGCGGTTAGCTTGATTTATAGGCACTCCCAAAGGCATGCATTGGAAAGTGAGTTTTTTTGGATCCATTAACTGAACAACATGATATGACATTTTGTATTCAAGGACCGGGAATGATATTTTGATGGGCTATATTTGAAATGTAGATTACTTTAGAATAGGTTTTCCATTATGGTTCTGAGTAATATCATGGCTATCCAAAAGTAGCCCATTTTCACACTCTCATCAGCGAAGGAAACGTATGTAGTAAAAACAACCATATTAATAGAAACACGTCTAATCTATTAATAGAATTATGAAAAAACCATGTCTTTAACAAAAAAACAAGTATATAGATACTAGATATTACTTTATTAAATTTTTTGTAAATAAGGATGATATATGTTATCAGACCACTAGACTGACATATTCACAAAGCCATTGACCATGGATGTTTTCAAATCTCATAGGAAGAATTTAGGAATGATAAGCGTTGAAATATTGAGAAGATGTAATAAGGCAAAGTGTTAGAATAATGTAATTACAGTGCTAGTTACTTAACTATACCATTATAGCCTTTGATTCGGCTAGCTAAATAGAGAATGCACAGTTACATCATACTAACTTATCATTTTACTAATATAACAAAAAGATAGCTTAAAGATAGATTATGTGGGATGTTGAGTATCAATTTTACCATTTTATTCATGAAAATGTATGTATGGAGCTACATCAACAACCTATAATTCCAATCTCTGTTTAACAAAGAATTCTCATTCTCGTGATAGATTAACAAAGAATTCTCATTCTTGTGATAGATTAACAACGCTGATCTTGATTATCAAACTACAGGGAGCTGAAAAATCCAAACACAGCCGTCAATGGATTAGCTGGAGTGCATCATTACTGTGCTATTAGCACTCAGGAAGATTTAAAAATAGGCTTATGCATCTCACAAAATATAATTAATTCTTATAAATAGAAATGCTTCTCACACTGTGATGTAATTTATTCTTATAAATAGAAAATAAAAACGATTGATGAGAAACAACCGAGCACACATAAGTGGTTTAAGCAGCAGACGCAGGGGCGACAGTTGCAGAGATGCAAAGGAGTTTTCCTTGGAGTCGATGTTGTTGTTTATTTAATTGATCCATGGGTTGAAATTTCAAAAAAAGGGGCCCATCAAATTTTCACGTTTTTTTTACTGTTACTGACATGTTTTTATAGTTTTAACCTAAAATCTTGACCGTTTTGTATTTTTTTAAACTGCATTTGACGGGCAAATCACCGCATGACTGGCAATTTGCCGTCAAATTCCAACCCCGACTCATTCGGCATCGGCGTTTGATTCATTTAACCAAGTGAAATTCGCGTAAGTATCCCTGCTCTCAGACGAACCACCGGAGCCCTCAGTTCTTTCAAATGATGATGTTTCCGGAGCCAAGACCTCCTCGCAGATTCTCTATTAGATAACCTCCTCTTCTGCTTCGAGTTGCGAATCCTCTGTTTTCTAGGGAGTGAGCATGGGAAAGATGTGAGCATGAATCAATTTGCCCTTCATTGTAGAAGTTAAGATGGCAAGTGTGCATTAGCGCAAATGTAAGCTGTTACGTTTTGGCGGGGCTGGGTGGGCTTTGACGATGGAAGACTCTGAGCTACAATCTCTCCGTATGGTACAGGTTACAGGTTTCAGGTTCGTCTAAATTAGTCCGCTTTAATTCTGATTTTCGCGCCGTTTTCTTCGAGCTGGCATACCAGTATTTACTGTATCCCTTTGCCTCTGCCTATATTATCCGCGTCTATTTGGCTGCTCTGTTACTAGCTGGGGCTGTTATCTTCCGGGTTTTTCATTCCTGGGGTGGCGCAACTGTTTACTCCTGGTCCATCCTCTTTTTGCTCTTGCTTTCTTTTGTCCTCTAAGTCTGTGGTGTATGGATTCCGCTTGATGCTTATTTGGCCTAGCCGCACTGTTTCACATCCTTGGATGTTTGGTTGCCATCGGGTTTTTCTCAGGTTGTAGTTATAATGCCCCCTCTGCACTTGAATGATCAATTCGTTTTTTTTCAATCGGAACTCCTTTATATTTTGATGATTTTTTGTATTGCGATATACGTTCTTATCTGTATACTTCTACTCACATCCCTACACCTTTCAGGGTCCAAATGCTTATTTAGAATGAGATCCTTAATATTATATGTTTCGAGTTTTCTCTCAGAGGGATCTGGCCTGCGTCCCAATAGTTTTCTCCTTTTTTGGCATTGGTGGGTAAACTCTTTTATCATTTTAAGATCTTGCCAGGATTTTGGATTTTGGCTTTGTAATAGGTGGTGGACTTGTATGGGGTGCTGCTGTTGTGATGGTGCATAGATTTTTCACATTCTCATTGGCTCTGGTTGGACGATGTATCTCTCTGTGTTGCTTTGCTTTGGATCTGCACTGGGGTGGTTCGATTATCCAGTGTCCGGGAATTGTTTTTCCTAGCAGAATTTAAATTTTCTGGCAGTGGCGATCTAGAAACTTCACATTGAGATGACTTGGGTCTGCATCTCATTATACTTTCTGGCATTCATTTTCTGACTACTTGGATTGGGATCCTCGTACAAATGTTCCCTATCGGGAATTCTTACTTTTTATTCCCCTTCTGTCGGTACTCGCCCATTTTGGATTGAGAACCGACGGTGGTACCTCCTATTTGGCGAAATGTGGGTGTTATTCTCTGCGGGTCCTGTACTTCGTGCCCTGTTCTCTGCGTTTTCCAAAAATTTATTGGCAGAGATTCCTTGATGGTAACTCTTTAATTTTGATCGACCACCCTGACGTATTATTAAGTCTGTTGTTCTATACATTCCATTATCCTCTGTTTCACTTGTACTGTTTTTCCGTTCTCAGACTATGGATTTGCTGGAGTCGGACACATCAGCATAGGAGCCTTTCATTCATGCCATGATGGATGCTGAATCAAATTACCAGTTACTTTTTGAGTCGAAGCGGAGGGGGGGGCCGAATTCCCTGGACACTTGGGACTTGTTGCAAGACCCGATGCACATGTTAGATGGTCATCATGCGGCGTTCGATGTGCATGGTGTATATCACGCGGAAAATGGACGGCGATCCCGGCATCAACAACGATCCATCAAAATTACCACCCCAGCGCCTACTCTAGTTTTTGGACATGATGTGCTCATCGACCATGTTACCGACCTACAGAAGTGGGCACTCATTGGTAAGTGGCATTTCGTTGAGCTAAGTGAAGCTGATATGAGGTGTTGGGTTGACACTAAATGGGAGACTATTTTGGGATAAATGCCAACGGCGGTGGTGAAATTGTTAAGGGGATGGTACAATTTCCACTTCCTCGGCGAAAATGACTTAATGAAAATCAATGCCATTCCGTGGATTAAAGGGAGGATATTTTTGGCTTTGCATTTTTGGTATATTGCTTCAATGCTTTAAAGGATACACCACAAAACAAATTGATTTGCATTAAATTGCTTGGATTGCCCATAGAATTCTGGACTCAGCAAGTCTTTAGGGACATTGGAAATGTTATTAGAAAGTTTGTATATGTCAACCCACGGTGTTTGGGTGCACAAGAAAAGCGAGTTGCTTGGATTCAGATCGAGAAGGAGTATAGAGGTGGATTTCCAGACCACATCGAATTACATTGGGGGAAACACATTTATCTTAGCGACTGGATTTCTTGGGGATTCTTTTCCGGTGTCTAAACTGCCATCATACTGGACATCTTTTGGCTCAGTGTCCTCGTCAACTGTGTCGCAGGCATATGGCACACCGGTGGCATTGTTCCGGTGCGACGGAGAAGGCTAATGCTAGGGTTGTTGTTCCTAGCAACAAGTATGGGGCGACTCTGCATAGGCAAGATGCAAAAAGTTCATGAGGTACTCCAAATTTTTCACATTTTGTACATCCCAGTGTTTATCAGTATGTGAAACTAAATGGTTCTTCTCCTATTATTGTTCCTTCATCCCCTTGGACCTCGAAAGGGCCTGGTGCTCCTTCAGTAGATGACACCTCACCACCCCTGCTTGATGGAATTACCTCCCTCCCGCATTGACTTGCCTCCATTGAATTGTGTTCCTCCCCTCCAACATTGCATGGCGCACCCTCCTCCTCGCATATTATCTATGTCCCCGTGTCGTCACCTTCACGTGTCTCACATCCATCCTCGTGGTCTAGGACCCATCCTACATCGCCTATTTCACCTCTATATTCCCCTACCAACTCTATGGATAGTGATCTTGAATTTCACCTCAAAAAGAAGACTTTGGATCTTTGTACTCTCACTATCCACAAGCCACCTACCTCATTGCCTCCCCGTATTAGTCCTTCCTCTGCGAGAAATATAGTCGTTCGCCGAAAACAAAATCGTGATAGTAGACGTTTCAGAGGATGTGCTCGGCCTCTCCCTTTTAGTCCATCCGACACAACTGCTCTAATTGATGTTCCTATCGCTGCTACTTCCACTCCTTAGGCACTTGGAGCACAAATGTCCACTGAGTTAACATGACTTTCATGCTTTCACTAAATATCCGGGATCTGGGGGCTACTCCTAAATATCTGGCCCTCAAGGTACTTTTTCTTTCCCTTCACCCATATATCATCCTTTTACAGGAAACCATACACCTCGTTCCACTAGTGATAAATTATTTCATGAGGATGCTTCTTAATTAGCATATGGCTTCCACTGGCGTTGTTGGTCTCTCACGGGGACTGGTGGCTCTATGGGACACTCGATGGGTTAATGTAAAGGCATTTTCATGTTTTGATGGCATCTTCCTTGCCGTTCATATTGGAGGTTTAAGGGGTTGAATTCATATTTAAATGTGTATGCCCCATATAAAGATTGGGTTGTTTTCAAGGATAACCTAATAGCATCGGAGGTTCTAGGACTTGTGTCTCTTATCATTGTAGGGGATTTGAATTGCATGATTGGTCTGGATGAGGTATGGGGGCGCTCTATACAGATTGACGCTATGGATGAACAAATCAAAGATACTATTATCGATTTCAACTTTGTTGACATATGTCCAACTATGATTGTTCCAACCTGGGGCAATGGAAGATCAGGGGATGGATGTGTCACAAAGAGGGTGGATCGTTTCCTCTTACATGAATAGTTAGTTGAGAGACTTGGGAATGCCCAATCTCAGGTGGTGAATAATTACATCTCAGATCATAGGCCCATTATCATACACTAGAGGAGGGGGGACTTTAGATGTGGGTTTGCTTTTAAGCTCGATTATGTGTGGCTGGAAGACCCAGACTTTAACATTCTTGTGTGAGAAGTTTGGAATCAGGTTGGGGTATGCGACATTCCCCCATGAAGCATATTCTAGTTAAGCTTTGGGCACTTAGGGTGGAGGTAAAAGCATGGGAGAGGAGAAAATGATGTTAAATGAACAAAGAGTTACTTGACATTTTTGAGGGAACTGGATGACATCCGCCCACATATGCTTGTGCACAATCTCCCAATTATTATTAGGGATCGTATTCATGCCCTGGAACTAAAAACGAAACTTATACTACTTATTAAAGAGTCTACTTGGCGCCTAAAGAGTAGGGCCATATGGATACAGGAAGGGGACACGAATACTAGTTGTTTTCACATATTTTCCAATCACAGGGGAAAAATCAACTCCATATGGGAGATCACTGATGCTGTCGAAAATTGGGTTCAGTTGCAGTGAGACATTTTTAGAGCCGCAATTCTACATTTTCAGAAGGCCTACAATCATAGGGAAGTGGATAGTGTTAAGGACCAAATATGGGGGGTGGAATTATATCCCTCCATGTTCAACAAGGATGCAAACTCGGAACTCTACAAAGTTGTCTCGAAGGAGGAACTCTTAGGGGTGCTAAAATCGTTTAAGGGGGACAAGAGTATGGGACCAGATGGGTAGACGGTGGAACTCTTTACACATTTTTTTGACATCTTTAAGCATGATCTTCTTGACATGGTAGAGGAGTCGCAGACCAAGGGATATATACACCCACATATAAATTCTACATATATTACTCTGATTCCGAAAAGGTCTCCCTCTAACTCTTTATCAGATTATAGACCCATTTCACTTTGTAATCTCATTTATAAGATTATCTCCAAAACTACTGCTAACAGGACTAAACATGCTCTGTCAAAGTTGATATCCCTTGAGCAGTTCGGTTTCTTACAAAATAGACAAATTCATAACGCTTTGGCGATTTCCAAGGAATGCATGCATTCGATCCATTCTAAAAAATTAAATGTTTCTATTATAAAGGGTGACCTACAGAAGGCATATGACTGCCTAGACTGGGGTTACCTGAGGTTAGTACTTCATAAAATTGGAGTCTAGACCAGATGTGCCAAGTGGATTATGGCCTGTGTTACAAATGTTAATTATGTTGTTGTTATCAATTATTATCCCTCAGACTTCTTCAAGGCTTGGAGGGGCCTTAGACAAGGATGTTCACTATCTCCTCTTTTATTCATTCTGGTAATGGGTGGACTGAGTTTACATATCAAAAATGTGGTGGTTGAGGGTCAGTTTCCTGCATTGCACTTGGGATGAGACATTAGAATTTCACATAGCTTTTTTGTAGATGGTGTGCTCATCATGGGGATGCTCAATCGGTTTGCATGGATGACACTTTTTCATATTTTTGCAAAGTTTGGGAATGCTACAGGACTGTACATAAATCTTCAAAAGTCCATTGTATTACATGCCATATGCGATATGGAGGTTATTGCATACATACATAGACTTTTTGGGGTGGATTTAAAATTAATGCATGGGGCCATGAAATATCTTGGCTACCATATTAAGCCCTGTAGTTATAAGGTTAACGATTGGATGTGGCTTGTGGACCGTTTTTATAAAAAAGAAACTGGGTGGGAATTTAGATTTTTATCATTGGGGCATCGTATCACACTGACCCAAGCTGTGATAATGCAGTTGGGTGTATACTAGGCACATCTATATCATCTCCCCCTTAACATTATTAAATGTCTCAATCGAATTATAGCCAGATACATATGGTCTGGTAGTACTAATGATAGCACATTCCACCTTGTCAAGTTGGACCATATCTCTCTTCCTAAGTGAATGGGTGGCTAGGGATCATCAATTTGCAACGGTTTGGTTGGGCGTTACTTTAGAAATCACTATGGAGGGGGTTATTTGGGAATGGTATTTGGGGCATGATCATAAGACATAAGTATCAAAAGGACCATGAGTTTCCTGTCTACATGCGCAGAGGGTGTATTAGCATCGAATCGGGCTTGACCATCTTGCTTAGCTTCATAAAAATCAGTAAATGGTTTTTACAGAATCTTGCTTGGAAATTGGGTTTTGGCCATAGGGTTATTATTGGAATGTATCATATTTTGGGCACAAATGATGTCAGTAGGATATTTGATGGTCTTATACATTGTATAAATAGTTGGGGGATCTTCTTTTGGCGCCAGGTCATCTCTGAATGGTAGGGTGATTGTCCTATTTGGAAACATGCATGGGCACTGGGCGTGAACAAGCAGATAGCGCGGGAATGGGAACAAATTAGTACTAGCATGAAGTTATTAGGAGTATGTCGGGAGGATGATAGGGATAAGATCTCATGGACAGGCAAGATGAAGGAGGGGGACATTGTGGTAGCTGATATATATACCACTCTTTGTTGCTAGGAGGTACAACTCACCGAGGTATGTTGGTTCTATAAATTCTGGAAATCAAAAATCCCCATTAAGATCATTCGTTTTGTCTAGCTAATTTGGAAGAATAAAAATCTAACATGGGTAAACCTCCAACATAGGAATTGGCATGGACCGGGGATTTCTGTATTATGTAGGAAAGCAGAGGAGAGCAACTCGCATATTTTTCTAAATTTCCCTATGACTGCACAGGTTTGGAGAAAACTTGTTGTTTCTATTGGTTTTCCCTACAACCAATATGACAACATTATTGAATGTTTGATTTGGTGGAGCAAAAAAATTCCACATGGCAGAATATCCCCCCTATTCTCTTTTGGGAGATTTGTAGATGGCGCAACAAAATCATTTTTGAAAATTACAGGGATAAGGTTATGTAGGTGTTAGATTGCATAATTAGATCGTACTCCATTGGAAAACCACTCGACATAGGGCCGAAGAAGAACATTCACAATCAGATTGGCCCTAGGATGGAGTACCCGACAAGATTTTTTGATGGGGCAGCACAAAGGAACAGATGTGGCTACGGATTCTGGATTTCTATTTAATAGGAGTAAGAATTTTGGGTTCACTGGGGAGCTACCAATGGCACGAACATGAGGGCTGAAGCGATGGCTCTATGGGGCCTTCTATGGTTCTCTTGCTACCTTAACATCCCTACTATTCACATTTCTGGGGACTCAAAGATTATCATTGACCATGTTAAGGGATGCGCAAAAGCCAGACAACCAATGCTCCATGGATGGCTCAGAGAAATCAAGAATCTTTGTGCCTCCTTCAAACTCTACGATTAGGCATATTATGCAAGATCTCAATAAAATACAGACCTACTGTCAAAGAAGAGGCTTCAGGATAAACTGAATAGTCTGCACATAGAAATCAAGTTGAGAAATAACATTTTAAACGTTGGGGCTCTTCTTCGATAACAACCATTTATTTTGGAGTAAACATGCTATTATTTTTAATGTGACATTGTATATACTTTTTCTTTGTCATGTGCATAGCATCGTTTCATATATTAGAATACTTGGTTGTTGTCTAATAAGATCAATATGGATACATGATCCAACTGTTTTCTTGTGATTATACCACTCGGCATATTGTAAAAATCTAGATTACTAGCATTTGCACCCAATGTTGCAAAGAAAACGCCGTAAGGCATAGTGTGTGGAAGAACATTCAAATGTGAATAGGCTTTTGCGGGATTTTTTGAAAGCAAGGGTCGATGATTTCGAGTTTTAATTTGAGGAAGCCATGCCAAAAACCGTTGAAATGGAATGCAAGTAGCCATAAATATGCGTTGAACCTGTTTAGAGACCTTTGTTTGTAGTTGGTAAAAATTGTGAAGTTAAAGGTGAAGATAAATGAATGAATCCATGCGAACAACAACCGGGCAACCATATTGATTTGGAAAGGGCTATTTAAGAAATCATTATTCAAATGGTAAATTAAATTAATATGCGAACAACAACCGGGTAGCCATATTGATTTGGAAAGGGCTATTTAAGAAATCATTATTCAAATGGGAAATTAAATTAATATGAAGATATATTGAAAACATGTATTATATTCATTAAAATCAATTGATTTTTTCAACAAAATATGTTAAAACCCATTGACAATGAATTGGTTGTGAGGACATAAACTATCAAAATGGTGTTGATCTTGAAACATCCCTTTTTAAGTTTGAAATGGAAAACACAAATAGTTGTGAGGACATAAACTATCAAAACGGTATTTGATGTTGAAACATCCTTTTTTAAGTGTGAAATGGAAAATACAAATTGTATATTGTAACATCCTTTTTAAAGTTTGAAATGGAAAATACAAATAGTGTATTGTAACATCCTTTTTAAAGTTTGAAGTGGAAAACACAAATAGTTGTGAGGAAACAAACCATGAAAACGGTATTTGATCTTGAAACATCCTTTTTCAAGTTTGAAATGGAAAATACAAACAGTGAATTGTAACAAAAGAGGTTCGAAACATCCTTTTTCAAGTTTGAAATGGAAAAGACAAATAGTGAACTGTGACAAAAGAGGTTCGAGAAGGAATATAATAGTCTAAAGAACATTGTGCTTGTCATTCCATATTTGAAGTTGTATGAAAACATGGTGGAGGTAGCGAAGACCTGAAGAAGCATTAATGGACCTGCAAAATGTATATTTTGTTAGAATTAGCAATATGTAAATTAGTTGCGGAAATTTATTAGTAATACTTTGCAGGTGATTTGTGTTAAAATGAATCTGGAATGAATGGAGATGAAGTTTCCTTTGCTATGGGGATTTATATATTGTTAGTGGAAGATGCATGGTGAATAACGACATATTGAACACCACTGGAGGTTAATGCGTTGCTGGAGATGCAATTTTTTTGCTTGCCAGTTGACTTGTAGTTGTGCAGGTATGTTATTTCTGAGTCCATGTGGCCTGTTGCAAGAGAAAGAAAAGGTTAGAATGAGATGTACAGATAATATAAAGACATTCTAATATTTTCTTATTTACTAATATTGATTAAAGTTGGTTGTTGTTGAAAGATATGAAAAGTATGTTATGAAATAGAATGAGGTAAATAAATGGAGGAAACCTTTTGTTGATGTCAAAGTATGGGTTGAAGCAGATTATCTGGAGGCGGCATTGAACTCTGGCTGATCTCTGAATTTATGGTATATTTGACCTGCCCTCTCCACATCTGCAACTTGGGGTACATCATCAATGTGCATAGGGCTCTTATAACCAACAACATGCAAAGGACTCATCCAAGAAAATGATAGCCAACTGAGAAGGTTGGCTCTTGCATAAATAGTGACTACCTTAATGTTCCCACATTTTTGGGAAATTGTCTTTCAAGAGAGGTTCTTGAATGGTCTGTGAGGAGGAATATTCACCACTTTTGGCACAACAACTGCTATAACAAAAGAAAGCCAAAAAGGGAAGAACCATAATTTCAACAAAGATATCAACATCCACGCTTCTTTGTTCTATCAATTGTTGAATGTTGAGAAAGATGAAGAAAGTACGAAGAATGAATGGTAGGCTCCACAACGACTATAATAAAAGTGGGAACTTGTCTTTACCTTCTTTTGTGATTGAGTGATGAACATAAGCTGACATTGTAGACGAAGTCAGAGCCTAGAAAATATACTTGCCCACATTTGCAAAACCTTTCATGCTTCTCCTTCAACCACCAATACATAGGGAGCCATATCCCAAGAACACTGTAGCATATAGACAGGAAAATGCAACCACCTACTGCTAGCTTTTGCATAATCCCCAGTTTAAACTTACTGGAAAAGCTGTCAAATGGAACAAGAGGTGTATGTGTCCAAGGTGTGCAAAATTTACACCACGTCCAACACAGTTCAAGGATGACAGAAACAAGAAAGAACAAATTAAGCCCAATTGCAAGTTCATGTCAAAAGAAATGCCCTATAAAAATAGCTCTAAGTCCCTCCTACCCAACTGTTTCACCCATTTCTAGCTAGAGGGTACTGTTATTCTTGTACAGTGCTCAAATGGCTTCCATGACTGCAAGTAAATAATTTACCAACAATATCAACAAAGTTCCTTATGGGTATATCTACTTTAGTAGCCACATGAAAAAATTCTAACAGAACTCTTGGCTACCATTTACAAATGCACATACACATTGGACTTCATAAAACAAGGATGTTGCAGTGCAAAAACCTTGTTTATTGTACTACATAACTCAAGAAGAATCATATTATCATAACCAGCACTGAGTGATGGTGAAATTGAATCACAGGGCAATAATTGATACTTATATGCTTGGCATCTCTGGGTAGCTGGATGCATGCACTCTTCCTCTTTCATTTTGGTTGGCAAGTTGCAAACATATGAAAGAATAGAGAAATGGGTGTATGAATTGAATGTTCTTGTTTAAATATTTATTTATTTATTTAATTTTAATTGTCCCTTTCATTATACTTCTGGGACCTATCATCTCATCTCAGTAGATTGAGCTGCTCCAAGGATTTGAATTTCAAGTCTCTTTATTTACATAATACAACAATTGAGCTGCACCCCTGTGACACTTTCCATTAGAATATTATTCCTGCTTCCAATTGTCAATGAATTTGTGAGTAAACCACTAAGCTTTCTCTCTCGATTATTGAAATAAACTAGAGTCCAAAGTAAAAAAAGGTCCCTTCCAACACAATAATTTTAATTTAGTCTCAGTTTTCATGATCAATGTCAAGGCAATGTGAAACTCACAATGTTTCTTACAACAGTGGCACAGTGATCTTTTATAGCCTCTAGGAAAGCAAAGCAGATAGATATTCACGTCAATGAACTAAACACCAAAACTCCAGAGGCTGGAGTTGGTGATGGGACTTGCTTTCATATTGCTTGTATCTTGTGTGGTGTTCCACCAATCAAGAGCATGTTTACCACCAGAGAAAAGGACCCTAAACCAATTGGGAAGAGGCGATCTAAAATTGCGGATATGCACTGTTTTTTTATCACAAAGGTCTTTATAGCGTTATTTGAAGGAAGGATAATCCCAAAAGGAGAACGTAACATTGAAAAAGGTCCTTTGGAAGGATTTCATAAGGAATTTTCAAATGGTGTGAGGCATACAAGATATGGTATATATTGTTGGTAGGATCTACAAGATCAAACAATTAATAATTGTTGAGAGATTTTATAGAGATTTTGCCCTGATTTGAAATGTCTTATGTGGACATCTTTCCACCATTCCGATGTTGATATTTAAAGCTAATATAATGATTGGCCTTATAACATTAAAATCAACAACATCACTCAGATTCTCAGGCTTGTTTGAAAAGTTGTCAGGTGGCAGTAACATCTGCATCGGTAAAGATGAACTTTTAACATTCCCCAACTCTCTTGACAACTTGGTTTATTTTATGCTTATAAGATGTGGGAAATTTATTTAGAACAAAGGAGGACATTTTAGATGCAAATAAAAGGAATATTTTAACACCCAAGGTACATCTTCTTGTGCATCTTATTTTACTGTAGAGGAATGGTGAAAATATTTGTTGTGTTACATTAGTAAAAAGAGAGATTGTAGCAGCAATAATCTCTAGACTAAAGCAACGACTTGATTACCCTTCATTTTTCATCAATAACTACTTATCTATAGCAACTTCTACAGATTGTGGGAATAAGTAGCAAAAAACACAGAGATGTTTTCTATTGGTAAGGTAAATCCAAAGGAAAAGTTTTCTTTCAAGCTTGTACCAGAAACTGGAATTAGAATTATTCTCTGTGGAGTTGTCAAAGGCAATGCTGATAT
>APFE031525923.1:28954-44736 GCA_000404065.3 Pinus taeda | reverse complement strand
TTGATAAAATCGCCTTCCATTTTTCCTATATACCATGGAGATTCGCCCATTTATTATACATGTAAATTTAGGGGGGGTTCTTAAAATTTTCCATGTTCTTAATATAATAAGAGCCAACACATTTTCATGCATATGTTGTTATTGTAGTTGGATTGCTTCGGTTGGCTTAATGATATATGTTTTTTAACTTACATATTTGTGTATGAACTGATTTGCATGAACTTATATGAATCTTCTCATTAATGCATTGTGTATGTTGTTAATGTTGTCACTGTCCGTGTCAACTTATCTTCCGAACATCAAACAAACCTTTCACATGAACCTTGTTGTAACAATCGTCAAACTTGTCTCGGACTGATCCATGAGTGTTGTACGTGTTATCTTACCTTGTATGATGTGACTACCGCATCTGAGTGGACTCCCTCGCTGGAAGTTGTGCGTGTCCTTTTGTGTTGTTTGTTCCTAGTCGAGTTAGGACTGATCCCTTTCATCCTCGAACTCATCTTCACCTTCTTCTCCCTTCAAAGTCTTAAAACCTTTTGTTACACAGTAATTTGTCACTGTCTCCCTGTCAGTCTTCCTGCTGTGTCATGGGACCAAATTAATCATGCCCATGCTCTCTAATGTTTCCAAATGACCCACTTTTCCAAAGTTCTTCTATCATCACGACTGTTGTAAAAATAAATGCGCTGATGAGCGCTCCAAAATAGACCTAATGCGCTGCCAGCGCGGAAGCACACGTGATTCCCGCGCTGTTCGAATTTCATGTGACAACGCGTTCGTTACCTATATCTGATCGCGCTGATATGAATTTCTTTGTTATTCAGCAGTGATGTCAGCGCTCCAGTGCAGTTATGTACCCGCGATGATTCGGTTTGGGCGAGTTTGTTCTAACGGCCGGCCTTCCAGATGACTCCAGACCTAGTTGTTGGCCTTGTAAATGTCGCCCTCCCTTCTCTGGCGTGTCTGTTTTCTCATTTGAGCCACCTTCCTTGGAGATAAGCTCATCCTCCCACCATTCATGGAGACTCCTTCTCCTATTTAAGCCTCCACCATTGCCATGAGCTGCTAGTTTGGAATTCAGTGTGTTTAGAGTATTGCTAATAGTGTGTGAGCTTGATAGATAGCTGGTGTGACAAGTGTGGGATTGCTAGAGTGCTTAAGGAAGGTTGCGAAGTGTTTCCATCTTGTGTAAACTCGTGTGAGAGAGAGTTTTGTCTTGGGATATCTACCTTCAAGGGTGAATGCTTGAGGGACTTTCTGGCTGGACCCAACCAAAGGAGGATCTGACGTCAGAACATGGTTGTATTCTCTTTTGTTTTATCAATAATAATAGACGACTATCATTATGGTTCCACCCATGTGTCTTTATTATGATGTTTGAGTTGTATCCTTTCTGATTGATACATAGTTGCATTTCCCAGATTTTATGCTTGTATTTGTCTTGTTCTTTGCATGTGCAGGTGTCTGTTCACGGAGATCGTGAGGATTGCGACCAGCTGAAGCGAAAGAATGGAAGCGACGACCCTTCTATGAATATAAGTGTTGGATTCGAGGTAGGCTCTCATCTTGGCCTTTATTTTGCAATTAGGAACCTGCGTGTTAGTGTTGTTTGATTGTTGCTAGACCTCAGTTAGGATAGTGGGATCGTCTTTGTCCGCAGAGGGGATTTACCTACACAACAATTTGGCGACTCCGTTGGGGAATTTTACCTTGTTGTTTGATTTATAAACTTTAGACGGAGCCTGAAGCATGGCCAGGTAGCCTTCGAAACGCTATTGCTCTGCATTAGCAAAGTAGATCAAAGCCACTTCAGTCGATCTCCAGTTTGGTTTACGAACTGAACAGCTTGGAGCTAGCTTTTGTCCTTTTCTTGTTCATTTTTTCCTTGAGTTTGATTTTTTCTCTCTTTTCAAAGTTTGGGGATTAGTTCTCTATTTTTGGGTTTCCTGGTTCGGTCTGGGAAGTGCCTTGATTGTTTAAAGAGTGATTTCCTTCGTTTGGGAGTTTTTGGCTTGATTGTGGTCATTTTTTAGCTTCATCGTGGTTTATTATAAAACAGTTGCACTGCCATTGCATAGCCCTTTCTGTGACTTCCTGATCATCGCGTTAATACACAAAACAATCACGACGGTTCTAAAAATTGAACCATCGCAGTTAAGTCGTGTACTTCCGCACTAACATCGCATTGTTACTACGTGTAGCTTCTTATCAGCGCACTGTTGCTGTGTTCCACCCACGTTGATTCCTGTAAGATTGAATTTCTTCAATTCTACCTCCTGAGCCTGTTGGTCTTGCTATCCCCTACTGTTTTCACTTTATTTATGACTTGATTTTCATTGTCTGAAGATTGGAGCACTTTCTTATGAGTCTTGTTGAAGCGAATCTTGCTTTTTGCTTTGTGACCTAGTTTTATTGTTCCAAGTTTGCTGGATCAGCTTTGCTTGGTTACTCGTTTGCAAAGGTTCGTTTACTGCTTGATATTGGTTTGATTGAGCCTTCCTCTTTGCTTGCTTTTTCTTGGTTGTTTAAGTGATAATTGTTGAACCACTCTTGACATTGTTTCGATTTCTTTTCACTACCCGGGCACGGATCACAGTTGTTTGGGGTCAACCGGTTTTTTTCCATATTTGTCTGTTATCGTTTCTGAAAGTTTGTTTAATGCACTTTGCCATCAACAAAAAGAAAAATCTCTTTTGCTTTGCATTAGTTAATGAGCATTAGAAGTTTTTCATTTTGATTAATGATTAGTGATCTCAAAGAAAACTTTATGAATTTCCATTAGCTGCATTAGGGAAGTTATTTATTTTTTTGTAGTCATTTCATTTGTGTGAAATCCCTCTAACTCTCTTGTAATTAGCATTCATCGAATGGAATGACATATTTTGGCATATAGAGTGCATTTAGGGATTTTGAGAAATTACATATGGTAAGACCTGAAAAATGAAACTTAACTCAAGATCAACTTTAAAATAAATCGAATGAACTTAAAAATGCATTGGAACATAACGCTCACATTCTAGAGGTCTAGGCTAGAGACATGCTCCGGCGTCGTTAAACCTCGTCACTTTTGTTCTCACATTAAGGTTGGGTGATTCCTCCTTGTGTGATTCAACTGTGATCTAGTACGGACTTGTGCTCCCACCTACCATCACGTATATATGGGGAGACTCCACTAGGTTATCATCCTTGATCCACAGGAAGCCATGTCTACCGCCTTACAGCCCATAACGCACCGAACACAGCATTCGGGAAGATTGACTGCCGTACGGAAAGTCCTTGGTTTTCATATGATCGCTAAGGTGTATATGCAGTTTTACGGATTGTCTGGTAAACCCCTTGCCTAGTTTCTCTAGAGCAGTCACTTTTTGATCCTTTTCGGACTCCTTAAAAAAAAAGGCTCTATTGAGCACTTGTCACTTCAGGCTCACTAAATATTCGAAGGCGACTAGAGTCATCTTTTGTCCTTTTCTCGACTCTTAAAATATGAAAAGGTCATGTTGTGTCCCAATGTCTTAAAATCTATTCGACCATGATTACATTTACCTTGTTAGATCTTATTTCCGCTAGTTTTGAGTAGGGTATTTTATTATTAGCTTGTCTAGGATTTTTGTTTGATTCGATCATCCTGGCAGATCCATCGATCCCGTCTCCCGTCCTGAGTGACCAAGGGTCTCCTTATTCTGCTGCACCTGAGACACCGGTTTGTGGTGACACTTTCCCTGTTATTCCAAGTGTCCAACCGTTGAGCTCTCGTGCTCCAGAGGACGAGCTTTACGACTTGTTTTGGAACCCTGTTTGGGAGCCTTCTGAAGAGGATTTTCCCTCTACTCCTGTTGGTGTTTCGTCCCCGATGGCTTCTTCCGACATGGAAGACACATCTCTTGTATCAAGAGGAATGCCCGTTATGTCGAGTATTGAGACTCCCATCCCAGCCACATCCCCGGTTATGTCTATGCTCTACACTGTTACACCTCTCGGTATGACAATGCCGGCGCGCTATAGATCTCTAAGGGATGCTGTGGGCTCTGCGAGTTCCTATTTTATGTGGGATAATAACATTGTTCCCACTACAGGACCTTTTGTTTCCTAGTTTCACCATACCACTGTCACATCAGTTCCGACCAATCCGACCGTTTGTGTCACATCATCGACTCCATTTTCTAGTGCCGTTACGGCATCTTCAGTCGTAACTACTGTTGCCGGCCCATCCCGAGGCCCGGTGCGTAGTGGTCAATCGCCACATGCTGCCAGAATTGTTCATCCTACAAGCGGTGCCCTGCCTTCTTCTGATGCCATTTCGGTAGTGGGGGCATATTCTCAGTACTTGCATGTTGTCCAAAATCCAGGTGGGCAAAGCCCTTATTATGATCCTGTCAATCATTATTTGTATACCTTCTTTCCAGCCCAACCCGCTGTAGAAGGTACCATTTTGATGAATGTGGCTTGGGGTACCACTGGCTACGGTGGTGGCCAATTCCGTCTGGGTCAAGGGCAGCCAACTCAGGGAACATCATACCAAGGTCAACCATCCTACATGCAGCCTAATTATGGGCAGCAGTATTATGGCCAGACCTATCCAGGGCAACCTGGAGGCTCACAAGGACAACCCTACCAGGGACAACCTTCGGCCTCTGTTGTTCCATCTTATACATATCTTGGGAAATCTTCTAGAAACCCGGGACAACCTTACGCACATCAAGGACAACCTGGAAACCAGCAAGGTTACCCTTCTAGGCAAGGTGGCCAACCTTACATGCAGCAAGGCCAGCCCACTGCTCAGCCTAGTCTGCCATCTGGTCTACAAGGACAACCTTCGGTTGCACAAGGACAACCAAACCCCCAGCAAGTTCAACCTTCTAGGCAAGTAGGTCCGTCTTAGATCCAACCACGACAACCTTCTGGCCAGATGGCCCAACCTCTGTCTTCACAAGGATATCTCTCTGGGGCGGCTCAACCAGGCATGCAGATGGTTTCTGCTTCTCAAGCTCAACCCGATTACCAACCCCAGAATCAAACTGGTCTCCAGCCACAAGGTGGGTACCAATCCCAACCTTCTTATCAGATGCCGCCTGGTTCCCAGGCTCAATATGGAGCCCAGCAACCATATGGATACCAGCAACCCCAGGGGCCAAACCAATTCGCCCCGTATCAAAATTACCAACAGCCTCAGGTCACCCATTATCAAAATTATCAGCAACCCAATGTTGCTCCTGCAGGATAGTATGGTAACCAATGGGGCGCTGGGGGGCAGAACCAGAATCAACCATCCAGTTACGGATATAACCCTTATGGACAAAGTTCCTATGGACAAGGTCAATGGGGGCAACCAACAACTAGATGGAACTTTGGCCCTACCTCATATCCGCAGATGTCCTTCAACCCGCAGCTACCATTTCTAGCGATGTTGGAACTGCCCGATGTGTCGAAGTTAACAAATGATCCTATTTTGCATAATCCACAATGGCCACCAGTTCCAACTAAAATACCCGGAGAGTGTCCCAAATTTGATGACAAAGCTGGAGAGGATCGTCAAGCCCATGTAATGACTTATCACCTATGGTGTTCATCTAATTCATGGCTTGATGATTCGATTTGACTTCGCCTGTTCCAAAGGACTCTCACCGGCTCCGCTGCTAAATGGTACATTGAATTGACCCGTGGGTCTTTTCAAGATTTCAATTCATTGGCTATGGCATTCCTCACTCATTTTCAGTTACCCATTCGGTACGAGACAGGGACCCATCTCCTTACGTCTCTCAAGTAGGATATGGCTACACACATATCTGATCATATACATGAATGGAGAAGGCGTCGCTGGTTGATCAAGTTTTGGATTCCTGATCAACTCCTCACCGATTGGTTCACAACTTCCTTTGTCCATAAGATTGCACGGGACTTTGCTATGGGAGCCTGTGTGACTGAAGAGAAAGCGATCGCGCGTGCTCAGTACCTTGACTTAGTTTACTCTCAGTCAAGTACTTTGTATGAGTATTTGCCTGATGCCCTGAGACGCAGTACATCCAAGGCTCCACCAAAGCCATCTATTGATGGAGTTATTGGCTCTGTGAATCCGTCGTCCAAAAAATCATCCTCGAACCTTGGGAAGCAAAAGTCAGATGCTTCTAATGAAAACACTTCTCAGGGTGGTTCAAATTTTGGAAGTACTTCCGAGGTTAACGTCGTCTAGTCCACCACGACGAGTAAGGCCTCGAAAGGAAAGAAAAAGGGGAAAGCAAAGAATAAGTTCTAACAACCTAAACAGGATTCCTCCAAACCTCCATTCGAGGAAGGAGCTAAGTGCAAACCCAAATATCCTTGTCTCATCTGTGAGGAGGATCACTATACTAAAGACTGCCCAAGGCGGTCTGAGGTTAGTCGTTTGTTGAAAGGCACTCTTGGGATTCTTGCGGTTCTTAAAGAACCTTTCCCCTCTCAACAGACTCAAATGGTGGCTGATCCATCTTCTTCTCGCTTTGGTTCCCAAGTCTTCATGGCTGGATCCATTCCCGTTCATGTAACAACTCGAACAAAGGAGTATCCATCGTCCGCCGGGAAGGAGCCCGAGGTTCCCTGAAGCGCTCCTTCGTCTAGCTCTGGTCCGCTCCATATCGAGAGACCAAGTACTAAGACGACCATCTGACCCCCTCCTAAAGGAGTACTCAGGAGATCATCTTACAACCCAAATGCTTGTTCTGCTCAGCACTACAGCATAGTTGAGGACTTAGCGCAGGCTCCGTCACCTATGTCCGCCTTAGAAGTTCTCTAGAGCTGCCCCCCTCAGAGGATGTCCCTGCTATTGGCCATCGGTGGCATCAACCCGGCAGATTCGGATCTGATTACCTTTGATCTCGAGAGCCATGTCCCAAGGCTGCCTCATCATATCGCTTTTCTTATACAAGTCATCATCAATTCAAAAACGATCCATCGTACATTTATTGATGAGGGCACGTCAACTTGCATCATATCTATTGCTTGTTGGAAAGCGATCGGGTCTCCGACTCTGAGCCAGTCTCCTACGACACTGGAGGCCTTCGATGGGAGAGAATCTCGTCCCTATGGTATTCTTCAACGATTGTCGATCACTTTAGAAGGGAAAATCGTTGAAGTAGAAGTTGAGGTCGTTGACGCAAATCTTACTTACAACCTCCTTCTGGGCTGAAGTTGGACGTATGCCATGCGTGCCGTGGCTTCATCCCTCTTCCGTGTCATATGTTTCCCTCACCAAGGGAATATTGTCACGGTAGACCAGCTCTCCTTCTTCGCTTCTTCTTTTGAAGGAAATGTGCTCTTTAAAGATCCCATCCTTATGGGTGTTTTCTCACTCCCACCTCCCAACCTCGCCTCCATCAGTATGATTTCAGTTAGTTCTGATCCCTAGGTCCTTCCCCCCATTGACCAAATTGAATCATGGGGCGAGGAGATGCCGTAGAGTCCCGCTGAGCTCAACTACAGTGAAATCGCTGCTATATCGGCTCCTCCTGCTGAACCCGCTTCTTTAAGCGGAGCTCTTGACTCATATGCCTATTCCCCCTAGCTTTGAGAATGTGCCTCCTCGGATCCATTAGAGGAAATATTTCCTTCCGACGAAACAATCATAGAGACCATGTCTCTCGAGGAACCTCCGTGGTTCAATCTTCACCACTATTCCTCGTTTCTCCCTACCCTTCGAGAAACGTTGGCTTGTCTCGAGCGGTTTTCTCCGTGTCTCCCTTCACAACCTCTTCAGACGCCTATTCAGATCTATCAAGTATCGTCTGAAGGGAATTTGGGGAACATTACGCAAACCCAACCTATCGACATCTCTGTCAAACTAGGGATTGTCGAGAACATTTATATAGGAGTCACTTGCACTCCTGAGGAGATTCAAATCTATATAGCGCTTTTTCGCGAGTTCCATGATGTCTTTGCATGGTCTTATGAAGAGATGCCCGGCATTGATCCAAACATAGTAGTGCATGAGATACCTACGTATCCAGGAGACAAACCTGTTCATCAGTGTTTACGCCCTGTGCACCCCCGCAAGGCCGCAGCTATCAAAGCAGAAGTTGAAAAACTTCTTAAAGCTGGTTTCATTTATCCTATCCCACTCACAGATTGGGTCTCTAACATTGTCCCTGTGGATAAAAAGCACGGTATTATTCGTGTCTGGGGCACTGGGCCCAACCTCAGTCTTCGCAAGGATATCTCTCTGGGACGGCTCAACTGGGCATGCAGATGGTTCCTGCTTCTCAAGCTCATCCCGGTTACCAACCCCAGAATCAAACTAGTCTCCAGCCACAAGATGGGTACCAATCCCAACCTTCTTATCAGATGCCGCCTGGTTCCCAGGCTCAATATTGAGCCAAGCAACCATATGGATACCAACAACCCCAGGGGCCAAACCAATTCGCCCCGTATCAAAATTACCAACAGCTGCAAGTCACCCCTTATCAAAATTATCAGCAACCCAATGTTGCTCCTGCAGGACAGTATGGTAACCAATGGGGCACTGGGGGGCAAAACCAGAATCAACCATCCAGTTACGGATATAACCCTTGGAAAAAGTTCCTATGGACAAGGTCCTTTTGGACTTGGTCCGTCCACACAAGGTCAATGGGGGCAACCAGCAACTAGATGGAACTCTGGCCCTACCTCATATCCGCAGATGTCCTTCAACCTGCAGCTACCATTTCTAGCGACGTTGGAACTGCTCGATGTGTCGAAGTTAACAACTGATCCTATTTTGCATAATCCACAATGGCCACCAGTTCCAACTAAAATACCCGGTGACTGTCCCAAATTCGACGGCAAAGCTGGAGAGGATCCTCAAGCCCATGTAATGACTTATCACCTATGGTGTTCGTCTAATTCATGGCTTGATGATTCGGTTCGACTTCGCCTATTCCAAAGGACTCTCACCGGCTCCGCTGCTAAATGGTACATTGAATTGACCCGTGGGTATTTTGAAGATTTCAATTCATTGGCTATGGTATTCCTCACTCATTTTCAGTTACCCATTCGGTACGAGACAAGGACCCATCTCCTTACGTCTCTCAAGCAGGATACGGCTACACACATCTTTGATCATATACATGAATGGAGAAGGCATCACCGGTTGATCAGGTTTTGGATTCCTGATCAGCTCCTCACCGATTGGTTCACAACTTCCTTTGTCCCTAAGATTGCATGGGACATTGCTATGGGAGCCTGTGTGATTGAAGAGCAAGCGATCGCGCGTGCTCAGTACCTTGACTTGGTTTACTCTCAGTCAGGTACTTTGTATGAGTATTTGCCTGATGTCCTGAGACCCGGTACATCCAAGGCTCCACCAAAGCCATCTTTTGATGGATTTATTGGCTCTGTGAATCCGTCGTCCAAAAAATCATCCTCGAACCCTGGGAAGCAAAAATCGGATGCTTCCAACGAAAACGCTTCTCAGGGTGGTTCAAATTCTGGAAGTACTTCCGAGGTTAACGCCGTCCAGTCCACCATGGCGAGTAAGTCCTCAAAAGGAAAGAAAAAGGGGAAAGCAAAGAATAAGTCTGAACAACCTAAACAAGAGTCCTCCAAACCTCCATCCGAGGAAGGAGCTAAGCGCAAACCCAAATATCCTTGTCTCATCTGTGAGGAGGATCACTATACTAAAGACGGCCCAAGGTGGTCCGAGGTTAGTCGTTTGTCGAAAGGCGCTCCTGGGATTCCTGCGGTTCTTAAAGAACCTTTCCCCTCTCAACAGACTCAAATGGTGGCTGATCCATCTTCTTCTCCCTTTGGTTCCCAAGTGTTCATGGCTGGATCCATTCCCGTTCATGTAACGACTTGAACAAAGGAGTATCTGTCGTTCACCGAGAAGGAGCCCGAGGTTCCCTCAAGTGTTCCTTCGTCCAGCTCTGGTCCGCTCCATATCGAGAGACCAAGTACTGAGACGACCATCCGACCCCCTCCCAAAGGAGTACTTAGGAGATCATCTTACAACCGAAATGCTCGTGCTACTCAGCACTACAGCATAGTTGAGGACTTAGCGCAGGCTCCGTCAGCTATATCCGCCTTAGAAGTTCTCCAGAACTGCCCCCCTTAGAGGAAGTACCTGCTATTGGCCATCGGTGGCATCGACTCGGCAGATTCGGATTTGATTACCTTTGATCTCGAGAGCCATGTCGCAAGGCTACCTCATCAGATCGCTTTTCTTATACAAGTCATCATCAGTTCAAAAACGATCCATCGTACAGTTATTGATGAGGACGCGTCAACTTGCATCATGTTTATTGCTTTTTGGAAAGCGATCGGGTCTCCGACTCTGAGCCAGTCTCCTACGACACTGGAGGCCTTCGATGGGAGAGAATCTCATCCCTATGGTATTCTTCAACGATTGTCGATCACTTTAGAAGGGAAAACTGTTGAAGTAGAAGTTGAGGTCGTTGACCCAAATCTTACTTACAACCTCCTTCTAGGCCGAAGTTGGACGTATGCCATGTGTGCCGTGGCTTCATCCCTCTTCCGTGTCATCCGTTTCCCTCACCAAGGGAAAATTGTCATGGTAGACCAGCTCTCCTTCTTCGCTTCTTCTTCTGAAGGAAATGTGCCTTTCATGGTGCATACCTCCATCCCTTTTGAGAGTGTGGGAGCTGGGCTCTTCAAAGATCCTGCCCTTATGGGTGTTTTCTCACTCCCACCTCCCAACCTCACCTCCATCAGTATGATTTCGGTTCGTTCTGATCCCTGGGTCCTTCCCCCCATCGACCAAATCGAATCATGGGGTGTGGAGATGCCTTTGAGTCCCGCCGAGCTCAACTACATCGAAATCGCTGCTGTATTGGCTCCTCCTGCTGAACCCGCTTCTTTAAGCGGAGCTCTTGACTCATACGACTATTCGACCTAGCTTGGAGAATGTGCCTCCTCGGATCCATTAAAGGAAATATTTCCTTCCGACGAAGCCATCATAGAGACCATGTCTCTCGAGGAACCTCCGTGGTTCAATCTTCACCACCGTTCCTCATTTCTCCCTACCCTTCGGGAAATGTTGGCTTGTCTCGAGTGGTTTGTTCCGTGTATCCCTTCACAACCTCTTCAGACACCTATTCAGATCTATCAAGTATCGTCTGAAGGGAATTTGGGGAATATTACGCAAACCCAACCTATCAACATCTTTGTCAAACCAGGGATTGTCGAGAACATTTATATAGGAGTCACTTGCACTCCTGAGGAGATTCAAATCTATATAGCGCTTTTTCGCGAGTTCCGTGACACCTTTTCATGGTCTTATGAAGAGATGCCCGGCAGTGATCCAAACATAGTAGTGCATGAGATACCTACGTATCCAGGAGCCAAACCTGTTCGCCAGCATTTACGCCCTGTGCACCCCCGCAAGGCCGCAGCTATCAAAGCGGAAGTTGAAAAACTTCTTAAAGCTGGTTTCATTTATCCTATCCCACTCATAGATTGGGTCTCTAACATTGTCCCTATGGATAAAAATCAGGGTACTATTTGTGTCTGTGTCGATTATCGCGATATTAACCGAGTCTACCCGAAAGATAACTACCCCACACCTTTCATTGACCAACTCATTGATGAGTGTGTTGGGTGTTATCACTGAAAAAATTTCAAAGAAAAAGGGTAAGGGAAGGGTTAATTGATCCTGGACATATTCATGTTGAACTTGGTCGTGTTCATACAATTGGCATTTGATACAATTCTTAGTTTGTGCAAACAAACTCATGGTGAGCAAAGATCAGAAATCTTCATCAAATTCAAGTGAGGCAGTTCCTAAATTAAGCAAGGCAAGACACATCATATGGATTAATAATAGGCTCAGACCCAACATCAAAGTGATGAAGAGGCAAATTGAAGACTTGGAGATTCAGCTAAGCGTGAAGGACATCCTTAGCTAAAAGGAATCACATAGCAAAGTAAGTCTAAGTCCTAATTTTGATAGATTGCCTTTGAAGTCATTTTAAAAGGATGGTGTTTATGTTTTCAGTTTTTAAAAACCTCATGGTATACGGGAAAGTCATTTCAATATAAAGAGGCTCAAGACAGTCGAATTGGCACTAAAACTGTGTTTTGGTGATTACACAACAGTTTCGTAGCCCGCTACGAAACTGCTGTAGCTGCATATTTTGATGAAGTTGACCAATTTTGAGTGACAAAAGGGAAAATATTTTTTAAAGGAAGTTTATGAATAGGATCATTAACAAAGTGTGAGTATCCAGCAAGGGTAAAACAAGCAGAGAAAGAACATAGACGAACTCTAAAGCTATGTGTTATAAAGATGATCATTATTCATAGCTAGTTTTGTTCATGATGCTTAAGGAAACATTAAAGAGGTTTTGGGCCAAGTCTACAATGTATGTAAAAAAAGATAATCCAATGCAATTTTATGAAGAAAAACCGGGGTAATTGATTTTGAAAATCCTTGTGGAGACCAAAAGCAAAAAGGAGGAACTTTCTCTCCCTGTTTTTACCAGTCAATTTCCAGAAGCGTTTCTGAGCAGTTAAAAATTCATCTCTAAAACTTGAAAGAGGTTTGAATTACTAAGATACTGAATTACAAAAGCCTCTTCCACTTTCTTCAAATCCATTATGATCTGGGAGAAATGAAGGACCAAAGTTGTGCTACAAAACTGCTGTAGGTGCAGTTTTTCACAGGCATATTTCTCTGTTTTACACCTGTTTTTCAAAGACACATTCTGGGAGGTAGGGACGGTTTTTCCAAAATCCAAGAGAGGTTTGTGTTCAGCATGGATTGTTTCACAAAATCCTCCTTCAGGTTTTTCAAATACATTTTTTGTGAGAAGTTATGAGCTCTGTCCCAAGACCCAGGTTTCAGCCAAAACAGAGCAAGGGACAGTCTCCTAGTTTCTAGGAACATCAAAAGGATGAGTCATCAAGGGCCAGATGGAAGGTTATGAGCACCATCAAGTTCGAATTCATGGAGTTTTAGGTGTCAAATAATGTTTTAAATCTTTAGATAAGGTTTTTGTAATCATAATAACGAGTTACACTCCTAGTTGTATTAGGTCTGTAGGACTCCTAGTTAGCCGTCCTTTGTATTAAATAGTTAGTTTTAAGTGTCAATAGGTGTCAAATTAGGAGGAATTCGAATTCCCCTCATTCTAGAGGAAGGAATCTACATGAACTCTATATATGGGAGAAGAACTAATGTATTTTGGGGTTGGAAATTTTATGAAAAAGGCTGATATTTGGCTTATGTAAGACTCTGTTTTGATAATACATGTTTGGCTTTACTTCTCAGGATTCATGAGGGATTTTATGTTCAGAATGTGTGATTTTGTCCTTTTCCTAATTCTTGCAGTGGTATGAATGTGTAATCACTTATAATTCACTTGAGGTGCTCTAACTTCCTGTATGCATTCATAGATTGTGTGGTCCTACCTGAGTTGTTATGTTCTGAATATTTTAAATGCTGAATGCCCTGACTTCTATGTAAGGTTGAATTTATTGTCATATTGAGATGTTGTTGACTCCATAAGCCCAATGGATAGTTTCTAAATGTGTTTCCACCATTCATATTCTTACAGTTGTTTCACAAGAGTTAGCCATCTTAACTATAATCAAAATCATTAACCCCCTTTTGAGAGAGCCCTCTCAGGTTGAGGAGGCTAAGCCTCAGCCTAAAGTAGGTTTGAAATAGTTACTTAAGGTCTTCCTGGTCAGCAGCCTTCCAGGGTCTGATTTTGAGATAACACTTTGGTGCGTCTGCTGGGAGTCTAAAGATTAATCATTCCCGAAATCAAAGAGACTGAACTTTTGAAGGTAGCAAGAACTCAGGAGATTTTTTGAGGCTGCAAAACTACCTTGGCGACTCCACACATCGAATAACAAATTGGAAGGTGACTCCACTGCTAGAAGATCAGTAGCTTGATGAAGTTCCAGGATGAGTTCCACTGCAAGAATAAATGCCAGGTATGCTCCTATGAATCTGTCTCATATCCCTGGTTTTCCAAACCCTATGCCAAAGGTTGATTGGTTAGAGGATCTTCCAATATTCAAAGATGAAAAGAAAGACAATGTTGCTCTTCATTTTCTTAGGTTCCATATGAATGTATGTAGTCTTAAGGTTAATTTCCCTAAATATTCTCTCATGAAAATGTTTATGACCACTTTAGAAGGAAAAGCATGGTCTTGGTACAAAAGTTTGGAAAATGGTTCAATATATTCGCTTGCTAGTTTTCATGATGAATTCTATGAGATGTATAAAGAATCCCATCCCTCCTTGTTGCTGGTCCAAGATTGTTGTAGACATTCTTTAAGTCTTATTCAGTACTTGGAGGATTGTTATGATGATGATGAATTTATGGATGAAGAAATTTTAGAGGCTCTTCATAACAATGCATTTCAACACCAAGAAGAAAGTATAACATCTCATGAAACACAGCATGAAGATCAGCAGGGGTTTACTTATGAAAACCATGTTTCAACGTTTGATGTAAATGAGAAGATGCAGCAAACTTACCAAGATTTTGATCACAATGAATATGAAATTGATTGCAAACACCAAGAAGAAGTATTGGAAGATAGCTGTTATAACCCTCAGGCAGAAGAAAAGGTGGTTCATGTTTGTAATTCCTTGCAGCAGCTTGCATCAAAGAATGATCTTTATAATGAAGAAAATTACATTGTTTTTGGGCATCATGGAGAAAGGCAGTTGGATAGCACATCAAAGGAATTTTGTGTGACTGAGGATCAGTTGTCTGAAGAGATAGAATGTTATGATGATTATCAAAATAACCATGTTTTCTTTGACCCTATAAATGAATACATGGAAAAGTTTTGCACGTCAGTATTTCATTTTTATTTTCTTTATGAAGATCATATACATTATAAGTTGATTTTGTCATCTCAATATCATGGTTATTTTGAGGTTGAATGGAGTCAAGAGCCTCCAATATCAGATAAGACAAATGATTGGCTACATTGGAAATTTCACATTGATTGAGCTGAAAGAAGTTTGAAATTGATAGGGTAGGTAGGTAGGGAAATGAAAATAAGCTCAAGGTTGATTGAGCATTTTTCAGTAGATATAGATTAATTTTTCCTACAGTGATCATCAAGCTTAAGCCTGAGGTGAAGGCTCGAGAAGCTTAAAGGGGATGCTTGTCAAACAAATTCCCATTTATCATAAGATGGATAAGGCACTGGACCTGCGAGTTCATAGTGTACCACAAGGGCACACTATCCCAAGTGGAGCCACTGTTATCACTGAAAAAATTTCAAAGAAAAATGGTAAGGGAAGGGTTAATTGATCTTGGACATATTCATGTTGAACTTGGTTGTGTTCATACAATTTGCATTTGATACAATTCTTAGTTTGTGCAAACAAACTCATGGTGAGCAAAGATCAGAAATCTTCATCAAATTCAAGTGAGGTAGTTCCTAAATTAAGCAAGGCAAGACACATCAGATGGATTAATAATAGGCTCAGACCCAACATCAAAGTGATGAAGAGGCAAATTGAAGACTTGGAGATTCAGCTAAGTAAGCGTGAAGGACATCCTTAGCTAAAAGGAATCACATAGCAAAGTAAGGCTAAGTCCTAATTTTGATAGATTGCCTTTGAAGTCATTTTAAAAGGATGGTGTTTATGTTTTCAGTTTTGAACAACCTCATGGTATATGGGAAATTCATTTCAATATAAAGAAGCTCAAGACAGTTGAATTGGCATTAAAACTGTGTTTTGGTGATTACACAGCAGTTTCGTAGCACGCTACGAAACTGTTGTAGCTGCATATTTTGATGAAGTTGACCAATTTTGAGTGACAAAGGGCAAATATTTTTGAAAG
>APFE031525923.1:1965-28944 GCA_000404065.3 Pinus taeda | reverse complement strand
AAGGCAAGACACATCAGATGGATTAATAATAGGCTCAGACCCAACATCAAAGTGATGAAGAGGCAAATTGAAGACTTGGAGATTCAGCTAAGCATGAAGGACATCCTTAGCTAAAAGAAATCACATAGCAAAGTAAGGCTAAGTCCTAATTTTGATAAATTGCCTTTGAAGTCATTTTAAAAGGATGGTGTTTATGTTTTCAGTTTTGAACAACCTCATGGTATATGGGAAATTCATTTCAATATAAAGAAGCTCAAGACAGTTGAATTGGCATTAAAACTGTGTTTTGGTGATTACACAGCAGTTTCGTAGCACGCTACGAAACTGTTGTAGCTGCATATTTTGATGAAGTTGACCAATTTTGAGTGACAAAGGGCAAATATTTTTGAAAGGAAGTTTATGAAGAGGATCATTAACAAAGTGTGAGCATCCAGCAAGGGTAAAACAAGCAGAGAAAGAACATAGACGAACTCTAAAGCTATGTGTTATAAAGATGATCATTATTCATAGCTAGTTTTGTTCATGATGCTTAAGGTAGCATTAAAGAGGTTTTGGGCCAAGTCTACAGTGTATGTAAAACAAGATAATCCAATGCAATTGTATGAAGAACAATTGGGGTAATTGATTTTTAAAATCCTTGTGGAGGCCAAAAGCAAAAAGGAGGAACTTTCTCTCCCTGTTTTTACGAGTCAATTTCTAGAAGCGTTTCTGAGCAGTTAAAAACTCATCTCTAAAAAGTGAAAGAGGTTTTCATTATTAAGATAATGAAGTACAAACACCTCTTCCACTCCCTTAAAATCCATTATGATCTGGGAGAAATGAAGGACCAAAGTTGCGCTACAAAACTGCTGTAGGTGCAGTTTTTCACAGGCATATTTCTCTGTTTTACACCTGTTTTTCAAAGACACATTCTGGGAGGTAGGGAAGGTGTTTCAACAAAACAAGAGAGGTTTTTTTTCAGCATGGATTGGTTCACAAAAGCATCCTTCAGGTTTTTCAAATACATTTTTGTGAGAAGTTAGGAGCTCTGTCCCAAGACCCAGGTTTCAGCCAAAACAGAGCAAGGGACAGTCTCCTAGTTTCTAGGAACATCAAAAGGATGAGTCATCAAGGGCCAGCTAGAAGGTTATGAGCACCATAAAGTTCGAATTCATGGAGTTTTAGGTGTCAAAGAATGTTTTAAATGTTTAGATAAGGTTGTTGTAATCATAATAAGGAGTTACACTCCTAGTTGTATTAGGTCTCTAGGACTCCTAGTTAGCTGTACTTTGTATTAAATAGTTAGTTTTAAGTGTCAATAGGTGTCAAATTAGGAGGAATTCGAATTCCCCTCATGCTATAGGAAGGAATCTACATGAACTCTATATATGGGAGAAGAACTAATGTATTTGGGGTTGGAAAATGTTAGAGAAAAAGACTACTTTTGTAAATGCTATGCAGGGATTGATATATACAGGAGCAGTTGGACTTTTTTGAAGCTGATATTCTTAGTGTATTTCAGTGAGCTTCACATTTTATCTTTGATATGCTTTACTTCCATAGTCTTAATTCTTATTACTCATAATTCATGGAGGAACATGCTCTGACTTCCTTTAAGTGTTAAACTATGGTGAATTGAGTTCTTGGGTTCTATCTTTGGATGTTTTTCTTCAATGTTTTAATACTTATTACTCAGAATTCATGGTTACTCATGCTCTGACTTCCTTTAGGTATTAAACTCTGATCTATCACTTTAAATTCCTTCCTTTTGCATACCTTGATGTATCATTACTCAAAATTCATGCCCACATGCTCTGACTCCTATGAACTTCAAGTTATTGAGACTTTCTTGAATGTGTCACTCTTTCATTGAAGTATATACAAGCCTCAGTTTTATGAGAAGATTTATTTTTTATCCTTATCTCTATCACTGAATCCATAGCCCAATGGTAGCAAGTCTCCATCTTCCAATATATAAACATATAAAATCACAAACCATAGAGTTAGTCATCTATCCATATCTTTAATCAATATCATTAACCCTTTGAGAGAGCCCTCTCAGGCTACGGAGGCTACGTCTTAGCTAAAAGATTGGTTTGAAATAGTTACACTGAGATAGTTTGATCAGTAGCCTATCAGGGTCCTATTTTGGTGATAACAACTGGAAAGGCCTCCAAAGGTGGGTCCAAACAGACGCGGCGCATAGAGGAAAAATTGCCAGTTTGACCAAGTATTGCTCTGTTTTTCACCCAGTTTTGGCCAGTTTCACTTTTGCACTTTCTTAATGTCAAATTTGTGATGGAATTTCATGTAGATTGATGGATCATGATGTAAATATGTCAAAATTTCATGTATGGAAGTGGATTCATCTATGAAAAAGTTGTTTGAAACTGAATGAATCAGTTCCCTAGTTTCTAGAGGCATGTTGTTCCACTGCCTAATTTCTAGTACTTAGTTTAGAATTAGTTGGAACTGCTCCTAAACATGTGAGCTCAACCCCTAGAGGCAAGGATGAGCTATGCTTTGTCTATATTATGTGTTTTTTCAGTCATTAGCATGGTTGGACTCTTGAGAAAGTAAGGAGCATCATTGTACACTCATATTAGTATTTTGGCTAAGGAATTGAGACCAAGGTTTGCAGTACTCTTTGGGATCCCTGTGACATTTGTTTTGGTATAGTGCTTTATTATGTATTTGTGAATTTATTCATGTGTTATGTATGTCATTTTCTCTTTTAATTCTTCTCAGCTAAATCAAACAAGAGTGTAACTAGAATACATTGAAATTGCAGTGCTCTACTTGAATTTTGCTTTAGTTTTTGATGTTTTCCACTATTTGGAGAGGATCCATGGCTTCTCTTGCCCTCTTCAACTCCTCCTCTGCTTGATCCATCCATCTCACTTGATTTAGAATGCCAAATACAGTTTCCTACCTTGCCCCATTAAGACCCCTGCAAGACTGAACCTCATTCCCTGCACCCAAAATCTACTTTTCCTTAGAGCCCACAAACACAACATTTTATTCAATCAAACTCCCTTACATCTATACCTAGCCTAAGATCAGTCATAACATCAGTCATCTCAAGCCCTTAGTGATCATACTTAGTTGAGATTGACCTGGAGAGAGCCCTCTCCTGACCTGGTAGGGCTAGCTACCAGGCTGAGTGTGGTTTGATGTTGGCCCTGGATCCTAGCTTTTCATCCTGAGGTAATCTAGGATCTAACACTCATAATACCAAGAAAACACATCATGAAACTCTTTAAAAAGATCAGTATAAATTTGAATTTCTTCAGGGGAGCATTCAGCTCCGATGAAAACATTCTCAATTATATTGGGATTCCTGGAGATATTCATTGGAACTATTTTCAAAATGACAAACATGTTACCTTCAGCAAAAATTTGTGTTGGAGCCAAAGGGTTTAAAATTGTACGAACACCACTAGTTGACAAAGGGCTAGACAAACTTGATTCTAATTCAAGAAATTTTGGGAGAAAATATGACCGACGATGAAAATCATCCCACTCTCTTTCTATACCCATCATTGCTTCCTCATATCATAAAAATGTATCAAGGTAGTCCATAAAAGTAGAGTCGAGAGTCCAAGTCAGAGCCACATCTCCACCCAAATCCTTCTGTGAAAGAGCAGTAGGATCAGAATCTGCAGTGCTAACTATAAATTAGTAAACAATTTCAGTTGTAGACATGGGATATGCCATTCCACCCACTTGCCTTTCTTCTAATGTGGTTGTATAAGAGGGTAAGGGCCAAGGATCCAAAAAATAATGAGTTCTAAAGAACTCTCTTCGAGAAGGGTCCTTGGATGATGAAATCAAATTTATTCGAGCAATAGGAGAAGGAATATCAAAAGTACCCATCAACGAGGAATACATTCCAACTCCTAAATTCTCAATAGGCTGCTTGGCATTCTTCAATAAGGGAATGGAAGAATCAGAGGATGAACTAGATTCTTTTGGATTATACTCCATCTAATCAATAGTAACATTCTCCCTTCATGCGAAAAGCATAGGATGCGAAATAATGATGATACAGTGGCATCCATTTCATAAATCAATTTCGTCTCAATAGAATATTATAATCCAAATTTGCATCAACTATTTCTACCTTGATATTAACCATCTTGCCGCCAACACAGATGGGAAAGGCTAGAATAATTCCATGCGGCCTATGACAATGACCATCAAATGCAGTCAAGAGAGTAGGTGAAGGAACAACTTGAGGAGATCCAATAGATTTCCAACATGCAATTGACATGACACATGTGGAAGCTCCCTCATCAACTATAATTTGAAAGTTATTGGTATTTTGATGTGTAGATTTAATCTGGAAATCCATGTGATGAGGTAGTCTCTTCTTAATACTTGACATATCAGATGTAACAATAAGAGAGTTTTTCAGAACTATTGCCCTGATCACAATGACAAGTGCACTCCTTTGTGATGCACATGACTAGAGTAGCTCTAATGTAGACATTGCACAAGGACTTTGAACTGGATATTCAACAATAGAGTAGTTCTAGGCAGCCTTGACATTAGGGTTAATTGTCAAATGTTTTGTAGAGCCTTTTAATGTCCGATGTATAGGCTCAACTGCAGGCTTCTCAATATGGAGTGGCTCTGGAACATCAAGAGGGGGCAGAGCCTTAGAGGATTTTGGTTCACCATAATCATGTGATCTTGTAGCAAAATCAACATGAGAACTCATCATGTATACATTCAATGGATTTTCCCCTTCCTAGTTGCCCCCTGTGGGGATTCCAGTGTTAGTATTCATGCCAAAAAGCATTTGTTACCCTTGGGGAAAAGGGTTAGTCATAATAGCCTGGGAGCTAGAAGAACCCTGATGGAATAACAAGCATTGAACATCCTGAATCTTAGGTCAAAGATGAGTTAAATGAACTCCATTGCACAATTTGCAAGGAAACTTAACTTTCTTTTTGGACTCCTTTTTACCCTCCATAGTAGTATTACTGGGTTTGTTTGCATTACCCTTCCCATCCTTATCTTTCTTATTTCCACATCCTTTTTTCTTCCCATTGGATTGTTAATTTCCTTTGGGGTTAGAAGTTTTGACAACGTTAACCATTGATGGTTGAGAAGGCATAGGAATTGATGGTGATGCTTGAATTAAAGAAGCAATTTGTAAAGACAACTATTGTAATTGACTTAACGAGTTAGTTGTGTTGTTATCGATCAATCCGACTATCATGTCAGCATGGGGACGTGGCTTGGGTTTTGCTAAATCGATCTTGGATTGAGGAGGATAAAGAAAAATCATTTCAATAGTCCAAAATTGAGAATATATGAGTTCTAACTGTTGGGCTCTAAAGATAGCTTGTTCTTCGATGAATACCCTAGAAAGTGATACATCCTTAGAATTTATGGTTGTAGAAATTTTAAAAACCATTTGAGAATGAATTTATTAGGAATATAGGCCTTTATGAGCCTCTTCCTTCTTCGCCTTTCCTGAATATGGTCAGAAATATGAGTTTCCTTATCTTGTTGGAAACTAGCCAATAGATCAATTCCAACATCATATCAAAGGAGAAATTGAAAATGGCTCAAAAACATAGTAGCCAATTCGCCAAATGAAGCAAAGGTACCCCCACTAAGCTCTATGTACCACTTAGCAACATTTCTAGTTAAGGTGTGTTGAAACAATCTCAACCTGATTGGATCGTTAATTAGGGAGTTAGGTGAACACCATAAATGGAATGTTGTTATATGGTCAGCTAGATCCTCCCAGGACTTTCCTTCGAAATTTGGAATATCTGATGGAATTTTGGTGGAGACCGGAGGCCAACCTAGATTATATCATATTGGATCGTTTGTCAATTTGGAGAGATCTGGAAAATCTAGGGTTTCGAAGAATGGTAAGCACAAAGGAGCTTAATAATTCCACCCACCATGAGTAGGATTCCCAACATTTTGAAAAGGATATCTTGGATTTGTAAAGGCACCAAGCTCTCAAAGATTGTTCATAGAAGAAACTGAAGCGTAAGGAAAACCTTGTTGTCCAAAAAAATTAGGAGTTTCACCACCTCCTATTGAAAGGTTACCATAACCACGAAAATTTCCCACAAGTGAAGTATTAAAAGAAGAGGAGATCCCTTGGTAAGGGTTCCACACATTGGCTAAGGGAGAGTAACCCTGAAAGGTACTTATGGAGGAGTAATGCATGTTCCCTTATTGACCAAAATAAAATTTATTCTCAGATCCTAAACCACTAAAAGCAAGGTTAGTCCATCCTTGAAAAGGATTATAAATTTGACCTTGAGCAAAGAAATTGAGTGAACTTAAAGAAGGGATAGAATGAGGTATACGACAACTTCAAAAACGAAAACCTTGGAAAGAGGCTGAACCACTAGCCATCAAAGTCATAGTTGTGGAAATAGTGGATGAGATGGTTAAAGGAACTGAGGGAATTGCACTAGAAGGCATCCCAAAGGGGAAGGAACCAGTGTGGGAAGCAAAAGCTTGGGTGCCCCCACTCAAAGATGGAATGGAGGTAGAGCCAAATATTACAGTACTAGGAGTGATAATATATATAGAAATAGACCTCCTCCTTGAACTGAAAGATGGATATGCTCACTAGTAGCCCTCACAGTTGGATTCGTGCTCCCAACAGTGGCCATCAAAGGAAAAGGACGATAAAAACTAGGTGTTTTCGGCTTGTGAGTCGGGGTCCCAACGTATAATAGAAGTTCTACTAATTGGGAGGAAGAGATGAAGAAGGAGTCTCGAGGGACACATGAATCTCTTCAACCTCAACTTCGTCTTCTGAATGGAAGAGAACCCTAGAAAGGACTAGAGTATTCCTATCCAAATCTCAACTTACACTAGGTCCACCCTGTGAAACTATAGCATGAACTGGAGGATCAATCTCTAATGCATTCACTGCTATTGATTGAAAATCACCAGCAGAATTGCTCCCATGCCTTCTATAAGAAGGCTTGGAACTTGTAGGTGAGAGCCCACGAAGCCTCTTGGACCGACGAACTAGTCGATCAACCACTTTTAATTATTAAGAGAACTTGTAAAGACTCAAAAAATTATAAAGCTATGGAAATCTAGGAGCAAAGAGCACTCACTGAAATGTCCCTAAAGATACAATCAATCAAGTCGCTTCCAAGTGTTTCCGCTCCAGGTGATTAGGAACGCACACCAAAATCTAAGAAAGTGAAGTAAAGGACCTTCTGAATCTAGTTTGGAATAATTATGGCCCAAGCCTACCAGTGAAGGTAACATAAACAATTACTTTTACCCCCAGACAAAATCCTTCTAAAGTGCAAGTACCCGAGCTTCGCAAGGGCACCCTCTAGAAGTACTAATGAGAGTGATACAACGTATGCCTCAGGTACCATGGGTATTCCCCCCCATAGTCACCTATGTGGTCCCTAGGAATGGAAACTAAGGTCACTAGTTTGTATCGGAAGTTGGGCAAAACAGTGTTTGGTCGAGATCCAAAAAATAGGAGAGGGGGTATCTCTCTTCCCTGCCTTCACTCGCCCTCGAGCTTAACTCCTTGAAGAGAAAAAATTTCTTGGACAACTTAATGACACTGGATTTCACTCTTTTAATAAACTTCTATGTTTAAATTCAAAGTGGCCTTGGAGATTTAACTCTCCACACACCTATTCCAAGGCCCTAAATGACCTAGACTAGTTGGTGTAACTATGACAAATCAAAAAATTCTAGTTCATTTTAGTTTTACCGCTTGATTTTAATGGTTCTTCTTAGGTCAAGGGTAAAATGGAAGTGTGACTTATGATGTTATTGATGCATAAAGAAATCAACAAAAGACTTGGCTCCATGCATATGCAACTCTTTTTTGTTCGATGAAAGATATTTCTACAAGGTTCCACGAACAAAATATGAAAGAAAATTTATTTATTTTCTTTTTCAAAACACACTCACACACGGAAAATCTACAAAAAGACTAAAAATGCTTATAGTGCAACTATCATAATGAAAACTAAAAATGCTTAATTCAATATTCTAAAGATTTCTCTTAAAGCAAGCAAATGTGTTTCTCAAAGAGATCAAGAGACAAAAACTTGACAAAAGGGAGGAACAAATTCAATCACAAAATTTTCCCCAAAATAAAGAAAATTCAACCTAATGAAAAGACTTCACACTTTCTCAAAAATGATAAGAAGACCAAAAAGAAAAAGAAAGGCAACAAAAATATGTTTTTATCTTTTTTTCTTTTTAAGGACACAGAGTTTTTGGGAAAACAAAAGCTACTAAAGATTTCAAGATCAAATTCAAGAATAAAGAACCTCAAATTTCACAAGCCATAGGAATCACTAACATGATAGGACTTAAAGTGAAAATAGGCTACAAAAACAAACAAACTGATCTGAACAGTAGCATAAAAACCCCCATCAAACTAGAAAGATTTCAAGAACACCAAGAAAAATTTTCAAGATTGCAAGGACTTTCTCAAAAACCAAGAAAAAACCAAATATGTCAACTTTCAAGAAAGTAGGGCAAAGAAATGTAAAGGTTGGATTATAAGTGAATTGAGACCAATTCCCTGTTCCAAAATCTCATAACAGTCAATAAATTCACTAAGAAGACTTGAACCCGAACATAGAAACTAACACTTTACCAAAAAGAAAACCATAGGATGACTAGGTCTTTCCACAAAGAGAGATAGAAAACTGAAAATCTACAAGAAGCAAGACTCTCCCAAACAATCAATGACTAAACATGAGCAATAAAATAAGGAAAAACCCTTTATTGGAAACATAATTTGAAAAATTCATTCAAAACCAAGCATACGTGATTGTGCAGTGACAGACCTATGTGTATACAAGGAAACCCATGTATAGGTGTGTTTCTTTTGACAAAAGTGCATGTATATGCAACTGTGTGGATTAAAATTTGCGTATACAAAAATCAGCAAAGAAAAATAAAAAATTAGGTATGATCTAGAAGATCAGACTTTTTGCGTAGATTGAAAACAAGTCAAAGATACTGGAAAAACCAAGAAACCAAACAATAAGGCCCAAATCAGGAGAGAAACAACCCAAACAATGAAATACAAGATTGTATTCCCTAGTGGAGTTGCCAATTTTGTTATGGGGATATCACACCCTAAGGTCTGGGTTGAGAACCCCAACAGATCGAAGGACATACACCAACAAGAAGCAAGCAAACAAGCAGTCCTAACGCTTAAACAACTAAAGTGGGATGAAGAGATAGTACCCGTAGGTCCTACATTTGAGGATGTTCTCATAGGGTCCAAACCCTATGATTCCTCTAATGCTTCAAAATAGGCAACTCATTCCAAAAAAGCATATATACTAGTCCACAATATGTTCAAGACATAAATGTTAGATCATATAGATATAAAACATGAGATCATAGATAATTAGATCATAACATGAGTTAAAGCATAAATATCATAATATCAGGAATAAGACAGAGCTTCTTTATTGGTGACTGCAAATAATGTGGAAGAATACAACCTGGTTGAACCACAGCTCCAAGTGAAACCTCCTCCAAATATGTCCATACCAAGCCTCAACAATCCTCTTTCAAGTGCGTACACATAAATTCCATATAAAGGAGATGGAAATCTCTATAAGGAAACAAGGGTTTCCTATAGCTGGGAGTGTAGGAGGCAAAGGGATAATCAGACTTGATTAGGGACCAATTGGATATAATATCAATATCCTATCTTTCTCCTCCCATTAGGCTTTCCCATGAGGTGTATTTATATCACCCCAAAACAATTGTTTGAGTTGGTATATAATTACACCACAAGCTCCTATAGGTGGGCTTCCGGTGTAACCCATAAACCCCACCCATAAAATAGGGATTTTATATTTTTTTACTATTTTAAATTATATACGAGGGTTGGTTATAGCTGGACTTGCGTGTGCACCCGATTTTTTAAGGGAAAAGTTGTGTATGGAATTTAAAATATTTTTTTTAATAAATGGACCAAGTCTAAAGGGAAAGGGCTTCGCAAGGCCATGACTCAGAGCATCAAGTATACAAGGGTGATAAATGATGTTATAACAACATGGGAGACATTCTACAGATGCGTTATGTTGTTCAGACACACTTCGACAACATGATGTGTAAGAACAAACTTTCGAACTTTGAAACTGGTTGAACATAAAGAAAGAAGAAAACTTGCATTTCATAATGGATCTCACCAGGTATGACTCCTACAAATATTGAGCAATGGGATCATGCAAAACGAATGGAGGATGCGAAAACTATGACACATAATTATTGTCAATTTGTGTGGAGAAGTGATGAGAAGCCTTGAAAGATACATCGTTTTTCTAATCGGAATTGGAACTAGCCTCAAGACTACGAGAACCTGACATAACCATCATATCGAGCTGAAGTGCCCCGACAACTTATGGAATTTCCAAAACATCAGAAGATAGATCATCGAAAGTCGGTGGCTTAGAAAGATTAACAATAGAAACATCAGAGTCATGACCAGATGAATTGGTGAGAATATCATGACAACCATGATTAGAAATATCAAGATCAAAAACAAAGGAATCTTCATGATCTAATGAATTGTAAAGAGGGGAAGACAAAAAATGATAAGTTTCACCCTCTAATTCTTCATGATAATCAGATGACGGATTAGAAATATAAAGAAGAGACGATTTTTCCTCTCTGCATTCGATTGTAGAACAAACACCCCATAAGTTCTAAGTATGGTCGGACATAACACCATCAAAAAATTATTCTTTGAATGATTCAACAAGAATGACATAATCGTGGAATATGTCAGGGTAATGAAGGAGAGATGCAGAAGGAGAAAGATCAACCTCCGTTGTAGATTCTTATTCAGAGATAGACTCCCACACATAGCCATCGTAAATGATATCACATTTTGGCTGCTCAACATTAGATCCATCTTTAAATTGATCCTCATGAACATCGATAGAAAAAGATGAAACAAGTTAACCAAGAAACTCACAATCAGGATCACCAAAGGAATCAATGGATGGAGGATGAGGAGATAACTCATCATCATAAACATCATATTCGCAGTCCAAACCTACACTGAAATAATGAGTATATGGGGTAGGAGAAGATGGTGGTAAATCAATGGATGAACTCTCAAGTTCTCCCACCTCAACCTGCAGAAATGGGATTGTTACATGAGGGGGAAATGAAGAGTCACATGGAACAACAATTGTGTTCGTCATAGATTTAGAAGATCTATAACCGAGGTATGTTGGGATACTTTTAAAAGACTCATATTCATGTGGATTCATTGAAATGTGAACAAAAAATTCAAATTTCTCTTTCATTAAATTCCAATCGATATCATCTTTAGAAAATTTGAAACAAAAATGAATGAAACAATCGCGAAAATCATCAAGAGATTAATCAGATGCTTTTCACAATCACATGATTTTCTTGAACATAGATTTATAATCATACCTCTCAAAGGAGTTGTAAATCTCAATGACAATATGTTCAAAAGAGTGAATGGAAGTAGTTAGCAATGTGTAACATCATTCCTTTATGCATGCTTCGAACGTGAGTATGAACAACCTACACAGAACATCCTCACAGTGGATACTGTGTTTTGTGCAAAATTCAAAAAAATGAGCAGTGTGCTCGAGAATGGTTGTTCCACTCTCGCCATCCAATTTCAAGTTTGACAAGTCATTAATTATTCCCACAAGCACTTTCATATTTATGGCTCTAGAAACATGTCAGGGTTAATATTTGTGAAGAAGCTATTAAAGATGCGTAAATTTCAAACATACTTCATGGGCTTAGCTTGTCAACTAGCCTTCCTTCTAGTGTTGGAAATGTTGATGGTGTTGGACCCAAAAAAATTCAGGGGATCTCCCCAATATGAAGTCCCAATTATACCTCACACCATTTGGTGTAGGATTCCCATCTAGAATACAAAATAGTTGTTGATCTAGTGGGTTTTAATGATGTGTCTTAGCTGCAATAACACATAGCGTGATGTATAATGACTTTGGTGAGAACAAGTGTGTGACTTTGCGAAAAGTCAAGTGAAATGCATGAATGTTATAACACACAAAATGGAAAATGAGTGAGCCCCTTGAAATAATGTAATAGTAAGCATCTTGAAAGAAGCACACAAGCATAAATGACATCACAAGATAATATATGAAATAGTTCACAAGTTAACAATGATGAATTAAAAATCAACATGCATTCAACAAGCTTCGTACCAATGCAAATGAAATAGTTCATAAGAATAAGCGTAACTTAAATAACATACATTTCAAACATAAAAAGAATGGTCCTACTATATTTACAACATATGCATGAAAATGTGTTGGCTCTAAACTTTTATTAAGTGAAATTTCCAATCATACATATACCATTGATGGAACAATAGCCCCAATAGTGGAACGTGAATTCAAAATAACCTCCTCCTCCAAAGAAATAAACTCCCTCTATTCTACAGAGAAGCCAAGGCTAACAAAACTCCCAAACTCCTGATTCTAAGCCTAAGCCTAGCCAAAAGCTTGGCTCCCAAAATCCGTTTACATGAGTTATGAGGGTATATTTATAATAAGAGGGGGTGACTCTTCAACTCCCCTTTGTGAATTTTGGACTTCCCTCATGACTCTTCAACTTATTTACAAAATGAAACAATACATTACATCATGAATATTCACATTCCAATATTGACACTTGGAATTCCACTTAAAAATTACAAAATAATATTACAATTTACACTTTTACCGACATAAGAAAAAATTGGGTAGAGCCAACTAGACAACCTACTAAGAAAAAACATATAATGCTTGAGTTTGGGGAAACTACAGCTCAAAAACGTCCACTTAATGTTTCTCAACCACATAATAGTGCCAAGTTATGTACCATGCAATGATATCCCCAAACTGTGCGATGATGTCAGGTTGGAAGTAGACTCTAGCCTCCATGGCATCCAGGTACACTAACTTGGAACCAGTTTTTGTTTCCTTCTTTAGCAGGAGAAACATTGTGTTGATTTGGACAGGGCCACTAATCTACTTATGCATACTCTATCTATTTACTTCAAGATCCCCCTTCATGATTACTTGTTTCCATGGTTCCAAGTATTCATCAATCTCTTGTCTGACTTGGTTCCTACGCTTGATCTTTGTGGGTGAACCAATTGATGGGGTTTCACCAAGACATCCATGGTGTTTTATAAACATGAATACAAGGCTTGAATGTTACCAATCAAAGAGGTGAGTTGTTTGTTGTTCTGGATTAGCATTAGAACTCTTGCTTTCTCCATCTCTGCATGTTGCTTTGTTTTCTTTCCCGAGTCAAGCAGTTCCCTTTTGTATGGCATTGACCATTCATGCATGAAGATGGTGATAGCTTATGCATTCCTAAGAGTTTTGGAAAAATATTTACACTGCTGCTACAAGCCATGCAAGTGGACAAAACTCTTATGCATGGTAACAATCTCCTCATAAATATTCTACATGGTCACTCCAAGTGTCGATACTTCTTCGAGTATCATTGCCTTCAACTCTTTCATATGGACCTATGCAAAAGTTGCATTCTGAGCTACTGCTCAGAGTTGTTCAACCTCTTGACTAACAGTCTACAAGTTCTTTTCCAATTTCTTGTTCTTGGCCAACAAATAATCTGTATTTTACTTTGAAGCACCTACAAAGGCAAAGTTAGCTTCGACAATGACACTTGGATTTCTTCTGGTGTCGGTCATGATCACCCTTTCTCTAATGAATGTGGGAGATGAAAGGTCATCTAGAAAATGTTTCTTCCTTGCTTGTACAATATTTTTATGAAGCTCATCATAGGTCAGATTGTACATACCCATCACTCGACCATCATCGAGAGGGACAATATCCTCTTCCTTGCTTGGACCTTACTCTGTTGTACGATGGGGAGACTGAATAGTGACATGTTGTGTAATTGTCATTAGGTTGATATCTTGAATCTACGGTTGTGGTTCCCCCATGTATTGGATTTTAATCAAACCATCTATGTCTTGAGTAAGCTCTTTGTTTTGCATATGTTTGCTCTCCTCCTCTAAATGTCAGTTTTGTTCTATCTCTATAGCTTGCATCTATGTTGTTTCTTTTGCTATTGCCTCTACTCTTCACCTTTCTTCTTCTTCTTGTTTCTACTTCTCTTCTTCTTCTTTCCTCTTTTGTGCCCAATCTTTCCTCTGCTTCCATTTTTCTTCCTTGATGCTTTGTTTCCTCTTATTCTTTGCTACTAAAGCCACTTTCATAATGGCTAGATATGCTTTTATATTGTGGCCTCATTCTCCCCCTAGACTTTGTACATCTTTCCTCTTTCCCTTCTCGTGCAATGAGTTGTAAACTTTTGTTGGTTCTTCCTCTAGACTGTCTGCTTGTTGTGGAGCAACCTTTTAAGTTCCTGCCAAACCAATCGCATTGCAAGACTTGGAGGCATTATAACAATTTGTCCATCCATCCTCCTCCGACTAGTGAAAAGTCCTTCTTAGCCACTGAAAATGGATTCTCACACAATGGCCTTTGCAAATACTCCTTATATCGTATTGATTGAAATCTCAAGTACCAAATGTAAATTTTTCTATTGCTTTCCCTTAAGTATATGCAACTTTCATGTTCTTGATCTTGTACAATTTGATCTGCATAGGAATAGTTGGCCAAGGTGCTTTCTTCTTCCTGTGAAATATTGTTGACAACCCTGTGGAGATATGATACACAACTTCTTACATGAATAACTTATTGATGGCTTACATTAATAAAATATGTGGCAACTTCTGTCTGTTGAAAACTCTAAGGAAAGTTCCATCCAGTGAGGAAAACCAATATGTTATCTGGGATACTGCTTCTATTTCCCCATGTGACATGCAAGGTGGATGTTCCTCAAATATCATCTTGCACAACAGAATGAGGAAGTGACTAGTTAGCTTCTCCATTATCCTTTGTGGCTGAACTTCAAAAAAAAATTGCAATAAACATACATGGAAGGCTTCCATGTTGTCCAAGTCTAATTCATGCCAGGGAATGCATTGTGTGTGTAGATTGCATCCAATAGATATGTAGACATATAAAACCTATCTTACTCACCCTTTGGAGGACTAAGGGCATTAGACACATGGATCTGCAACATCTGAGCCAACAAATCTAACCAGTTGAATGACTTGCCTTTGTTCACAACTTGGTCTAATAAGAAAGTGCACCCTTCAGGAAAGGTCTCAATACTCTGCTGACCTTAGATTTTGCAACATAATATGATCAACAACTAATATACTTTCCTTAGATATTTTATCTTGTATGTGTTGGTGGGTGTATGTCGAAACTTGAGGCTAGAGACTGCACAATGCGCAGTCCATCTTGGGAAGACTATGCGTGAGACTACACATTGCATAGTATCAGTAGCCAAGGAATCATGTTGAGCACTAGAACTACGCAATGCACATTTGGGTCAACCTTTACTAAACATTACACATTCTTAAATGCCAATCTTGGAGCTTGAGCTCCAAACCTACTCAATACCTAACTAGACAAGGTGAAAACTGGCCAACAGATGAGTAAATTTGCATTGTGAGAGTGTGGATACAAGAAGATCTGAATGATAGTGCATTTTAAAGTGAATATCTGACCAATTATGGATAGATCGGTGAAAAATGAGTGTGGAAGATCTACATGCAAAAGGAAAAACAAACATGCAATAAGAGACATTGCAACAATGACCTCTAATAGGAAAAAACAAGAAAACTAATACGAAACTTGTGAAACGTGAATGACAGACCAAAAAAACACTTGTACAAGATAGTATATATTAAAACACCAGCAACCATGAAAATAAATGAGCAAGACAACACTCACAGGAGTCAAACAACAAAAAGAAATGGAAAAAGCAGCAAAATATGACAAAATAAAAACTTACCCAGAAAAGCGCCGCAAACTCCACCGAAGGATCCTTAATATCCTTTGGAATGTTATAGCTCCAATATTGAATGTAAAAATCATCTCTAGGGGCATCAATTAAATAGATATATATTGATTGATGTTTATGACACGCATGCCTAAAATCAATGAAAAAGCGACACTTGGTGGAAAATCTCCAAAATAGTAAGTGTGCCACCTTCATAAACTAATTAGTGAATCCATATTTTCTAGGTACACTTGTACAAGATAGTATACATTAAAACACTAGCAACCATGAAAATAAATGAGAGAAACAACACTCAGAGTAGTCAAACGAAAAAAAGCAATGGAAAAAGCAACAAAGGACGACAAAAGAAAAACTTACCCAGAAAAGCGCTGCAAACTCCACCAAAGGATGCTTGATCTCCTTTGGAATGTTATAGCTCCAATATTGAATGTAGAAATGATATCTAGGGGAATAAATTAAACAAATATAGATTTATTGAGGTTTATGACACGCATGCCTAAAATCAAGGAAAATGCAACACTTGGTGGAGAATTTCCAAAATAGTAAGTGTGTCACCTTTAGAAACTAATTAGTCAATCCATATTTTCTAGGTATGCTTTTTTTCTTTTTATTTTTTATTTTTTATCTTTTATTTCTTTTTCTTTTTGAGGAAACTTTGCATGCACACTGCCAAGAAGGCGTGCACAATTATTGGAGGCAAGGCTGGGAAACTTCTTGACTCAATGCATTTCACAGTTTCTAAGCCCAAGGGATGGTTTCCATATTTTCCATCAACAACGCTGGGATGCCATCTAGAAATTTGTAGTTATCAAGCTCAAGGTTGGCCTACCAAGAAGGATTGCACAAAGTATTGCGCAATTTCTGGAGGCAAGGTTGGCCTGCCTTCCAATATTGCACAGTTTATGGAGGCAAGCCCAACAATATTGCAAGGTCAAGTCAGAAGGTTTCTTGTGACTTAGAAGATTTATATTGGGATCAAAACAAGCAAACATAAGCATGCATAAAAGGTAAGTCTTTGACATACCATGAATACTTGACGACAGTAAAATATAAGCTCTCGCAAATAGAAGGAAGGCTCCAAAACCAAAGCATGGGAAAAATTTTGGAGGGTGGTTGTAGCAGCTACAACAAAGTCTTATACTTTAGATAGCTAGCCTTGGCTTCTGTAGCTTGGCATAGGAGAGAATATCATTCTTCAAAGAATTAAGAAGTGACTTAGTGTTCCACTATTGGAGCTAGTGTCTCACCATTGTAATTGTGTACTTGGATCTTTCAATTAATCATCAAAAGCTCGTTGATCCCACACATTTTCATTCACGTATCATTAATATTGTAGTACTATTCTTTAGATGTTTGTGATATATGTTAAATTTACATGTACTAAGAAATTGAAACATTTCATTGGCTTTGGTGCTTATTGTGTTGAATGTATGTTTTATTTGCTTTAATGATTGTTGTGTCTATGTGAACTATTTCACTAGATAATTAGCAAATCTTTCCTTGCTCTCAAGTGCCTCTCTTAGGATAGTACTATTACTTTCCTTCTAGAGACTAACTCTTGTCTCCCCGCTTGTGAAGATCTCCTTTTACACATTGTAATTGGTGATTCACGGTGTCAAATTGCTTGTTGATTTCAAAGGTTATGTGCATACTCGCTTATGTTATTCATTGCAGCCAAGGAAAACCTTGAGTTATGGTGGTGAAGTTGATACTTCGGATAGGTCTCCTACTCCAAATGGTCTGAGGTCTAATTGGGACTTCACATTAGCGATAACCCCTATGAGTTGGTAGTATCCATCACTGTCAACATACATTAGAGGATTTTTTTGCCAAAAAGTGCCCCTGAAATTTTCACGTAATTTCCATGTCATAATATATAAACCAATAAAAATCCTTTAAATTTAAAAAGAGGTACATGTAAATATTTAGGAGGGAAAAGAAGAAAACTATTTTTTTTAATTGTATTTTTGGCTTATCTCCTTATAGATTTACTCAAATTTCAAGTGTAGACACTCGTTGGATGTGAAATTGAATTTTTTATCCAACGAGTACCCATTATGCATGTTTTAGAGAAGACCCACATTGATAAAAATTTCAGATACATTAAAAAAATATGTCCAACATGTTTTTTTAATGTATCTTTGATATTTTTATCAATATGGGTCTTCTCAAAAGCATGCATAATGGGTACTCATTGGATGTGGAATTTAACTCCGCATCCAATGAATGTCGACACTTGAAATTTGAGTAAACCTATAAGGAGATAAGCCAAAATACAATTTAATAAATAGTTTTTTTCTTTTCCCTCCAAAATTCATCACTCTTATTTGATTATTTTAACTATTATTTGATTATTTTTCCTTACGAGGCCACTTTTAGGCTGAAATTTCCTCTAATGCTAGGATTCGGTGTTAGTAAAGAAATAAATTACACACTTTCCCCTTTGAACCCTTGTGGCAAAACCGTGGGGGTATCTGAAATATTTCTCAAAGCACTAATTTTTCCATCTCCCTATATGTGAGCACATAGCATAATTAGGAAAGAGTAAGTGGCTCACTATCTACACATATTTTCTTTTCTTCCAAGGAATAAACATCACATAGTGTAATTAGGGGAATTGTAAAGGATCACTGCATATCCACATCATTGCAATTCACACTTTGTATGTTCATAATTTCAATTGCACACACCTTCACGCCACACACTAAGCTCACTTAAACTTGGTATAAAGGGTATCCTCTTTTGGAATATTTGTACTTAGTTTCTTTGATATTACATTTTTTTCAGACCCTACGTGAAGCAAAGACTCTGTAAAAACAACTTTAACTTGAACACATTAAATTCCCCACAAGGGCCACAAGATAATTTATAGTTCAGGTTAGGACCATGAGGCTAAGCAACACATAAGTCATCGTGGTTTTTTTCATCTTGAAACATAGAAGTTGCCTTTTAAGGAGCTTAAAATCCTACATCATCTAGTGACAAATACGGTAATGACGAGAAACCTGTGAAGGGGGTAAGGCCTAGTGGCCGGTTATCATGAACCTCCTTGTTGTCTCCCAACACTTAGTAGGGGTTTTGGGTCCAAACTTGACAACAATAAGTTTTGATTCACTCATTCCTAAAAGACATAGCTAACTTAGTGGCCAAATATTAGGGAATTTTTCCTTATAGGTAGTGGGTGCGGCAACACTCCACTTGAGGTGATTTTTGTCAAGCTACTCGAAGCATCACCAGCTCTTTTGAGACATAGCCCTACTACCACACTATAACACTCTCCATACCTTGTTGGTTTTTGGATGTTGGAAGTGTCACCAGTACTTTCGAACATGCCCCTATTACCCTACGATAAAATCATCACAAGCCCCAGCTACTACTTGATTGGAAGGAAGTTAGATATTTTTAAGAATTTTTCTCATTTGCAAAACCTCACAAAACCTTTTTTGTTGATTGTTTCACACATTAGAATTAAAGGGAAAATTAACCATTTTTTTCACTTTGTCTTATGTATGTGATTTATTTCATTTTTGTAAATAAACCTTGGGTTGTGTTTTTTCTTTCCGCAACTAGCTCGCGTAGTTAACTAGAGGGTTAGAGGGGGGGCAGAGCCTCCCTTTCGTTGTGCCGATTGCGTAGTGAGGGGAGTTACAGGGGGTTTGAGGGGTACAGGTAGCCCCACTCTATGGGGTCTTGGGAAGCACCCCAGAAAATTTTGGTTTTGGACCCTATGTTAGGTTGGGCAGACCTACTTATGGTCTTGTGCATGTTTCTCGCACATGGTTTTGGACACGATGGTTTTCAGTCCATGGTTTTGGATGCGATGGTTTTCAGTCCATGGGTTTGGACGTGATGGTCTTTGATCCATGGTATTGGATGCTTCGGTATTTATAAATATGTATTGTAACATTGAAAGGAACATAATGAAAAATCAAGCTAGTAGTCCTGGTTTTGGGATCCAGGGGAAAATATCTGTGTATATGTGTTTTATGTTTTATGCTCTCACATTGTTTTTTTTGTGTTTTAGAATTCGTATGTAGGTAATTTCTGTACGGGGTTAAAACCTACATTTGGTATTAGAGCATGTTTTGGCTTCAAGGGGATTCCTTTGTTGCTGAGGGGTTTTGCTCGGGCCTGTGGTAGACCTTGTTCAGTGGGAGATCTGCGAGATCGATTATGGTAGTGAAAGAAGCTGACGAGTAGTAGAAATATAGAGATCGAGAAATTTAATGGTCATAGTTTTGAGTTGTGGAAACTCAAGATGGAGGATATGTTGGTGGATTAAGATCAATGGATCGCGGTAGATCCAGGTACTAAACCAACGGGAGTGTTCGATGAAGAATGGAAGAAGTTGGATCGGAAGGCAATGAGCACAATACGATTGTGTGTCTCAGACTTAGTATTGTTGAATGTATCAGGGGAAGCTACAGTGAAGGCTTTGTGGGACAAGTTAGGGGCTTTGTACCAATCTAAGTCTCTGGTGAATAAATTGTTCTTACAGAAAAATCTGTATAACCTGAGGATGAAATATGGAGACTTGGTGACAGAGCATATGAACGCATTTAATACTGTGGTAAGTCAGTTAGCATCTGTTGATATTAAAATTTCAGATGAAGGTAAGTGCATCAGTTTGTTGTGTTCTCTACCAGAATCATGGGATAGTCTGGTTATTGCAATAGGTAGCAATGCAACTGCCTTGTAGTTTCATGAAATAGTCTCATCCTTGCTGATGGAGGAGATGAGATGGAAAAATATGGAGAGCTAGAATGGTGATGCCTTGTCCGTACAAGGACGATCCCAGAACAGAAAAAAAGTAAGTCATCGAGTGGGAGATCTAAATCTAGAGGGAGATATAAATCTCCAGGAAAACCTATAAAGGTGGTGTGCTGGAAATGCGGAAAGAAAGGGAACTACAAAAGGGACTGTAAATATAAAGCTCCTGATAAAGGAAAGGTATCTGATGATGTTCCTTCTGCAGAGGCGAAAACCACCTCAGATGAAGGTGGGGATGTTTACTTAGCTTCTTCAAGTACACATGTAGATCATGAGGCATGGTTGATTGATTCAGGTGCATCATTTCACTTCACTCCCCATAGAGAGTGGTTCTGCAAGTATGAGAAATATGATGGTGGTGATGTCTTCTTAGGAGATGATAGGAAGGCTAGAATCATTGGTCGTGGAAAAGTAAAGTTGAAGTTGCAAGGTCGAAGGGTTAGAACCCTTCCGGGTGTTCTGCATATTCCTGCATTGGCCAGAAATCTGATTTCTGTAAGCAAGTTGGATGATGCAGGTGTAAAGACAGTGTTCGAGAAGGATACCTGCAAGATGGTTCCGGGGGCACTGGTATTGATGCGAGGAGTTTGAATTGGAACTCTATACAAGCTGCAAGGTAGCACTGTTGTTGATGGGTGCAATAGTTCCATGGTTCCTGAAAGTGGAACAGAAAATCTAGTGGTCTCTGGAGAGAAGACCATGTTGTGGCATCAAAGGCTTGGACATATTGGAGAGAAGGTCTTTCGAATACTTCATGGTAAAGGTATGGTAGAAGGTATGGGTAATAGCTCTTTGGATTTTGATTTCTATGAAAATTGTGTATATGGGAAGCAGAATCAGGTGAGTTTCCCCTCTAGTGGTAAGAGGGCAAAACAAATATTAGAGCTTGTGCATAGTGAAGTGTTTGGACCTATGAAGTTCCATCACTGGGTAAGTCTGTGTACTATGTATCATTTATAGATGACTTCTCAAAGGAATACATGGATATATTTCCATAAGAAGAAATCTGAAGTCTTTGACAGGTTTAAAGAATTTAAGGCTCTGGTGGAAAACCAGACACAGAAGAAGATAAAGGTGTTGAGGACAGAAAATGGTGGAGAGTTTTGCAATAAGGAATTTGAAGAATTCTGTAAGAAGTCTGGAATAGTACGGCAGAAGACTACTCCATATACACCTCAGAAAAATGGAGTTGCAAAAAGAATGAACAAGACGTTGATGGAAAGGGAAACAAGCATGCTCAGTGGTGTCGGGTTAGGACAGGAATTATGGGCAGAGGCAGTGGAGACAACATGTTACCTAGTCAATAGACCACCTTCATCAGCATTGGAGGATAAGACTCCACAAAAGGTATGGATTGGTAAGAAACAAACTCTTTCACATCTGAGGGTATTTGGATGTGATGCATATGTACATGTTCCAAAGGAGAAAAGAACCAAGTTGGATAGTAAATCTGAAAAGTGCATCTTTATTTGGTATAAGGATGGTTTGAAGGGTTATAAGCTTTGGAATCCAGTAACAAGGAAGGCTCTGTACAACCGAGATGTGGTGTTCAGAGAGATGAAAGATGTTATTAAACATGAAGTCCAACCAAAGGAACCTGTGAAGATAGAGTTTGAAATAAAGGAGGAAGAATCAGACTCTATAGCATAGGAGGAATCAGAAGATGAAGAGCCACAAACTCCGGCTGTGAGAAGATTAGCTCGAGAAAGAAGGCGGCCAGAAAGATATATTCCATCTGCTTTCTATTCAAACTTTTCTTTGTTTGTTACTGATGATGATCCCAGAACTGTGAAGGAAGCAGTGGATTCAGAGGATGGAAAACTCTAGAAAGAGGCCATGGTTGATGAAATGGAATCTTTCACAAAAATGAGGCTTGGGATCTGGTGGAGTTACCGGCTGGAAGGAAACCCATTGGCAGCAAATGGGTGTTCAAGAAGAAGACAAATGCAGAAGGGAAGGTGGAGAAATACAAAGCTCGGTTGTAGCAAAAGGTTATTCCCAGGTGCCGGGAATTGATTTTGGTGATATTTTTTCTCCTGTTGCCAAGGTAACTTCTATTAGATTACTTTTATCTGTTGCTGCTGCTTTTGATTTTGAGATAGAACAAATGGATGTGAAGACAACATTTCTTCACGGGGATTTGGAAGAGGAAATCTGCATGAAGAAACCTAAAGGCTTTGTAGTGAAGGGTAAGAAAGAACTAGTATGCAAGTTAAAGAAGTCTCTGTATGGGTTAAAACAGTCACCAAGGATGTGGTATCAGAAATTTGATACATTTATACGGGGACTTGGCTTCACCAGAAGCAAAGCAGATCATTGTGTGTATTTTAAATTAATTGGTAACCATGTTATTTATCTGGTCTTGTATGTGGGTGATATGTTGTTGGTTGGAAATGACAAAGAAATTATCCAGGATTTGAAGACCCAATTGTCCTCCAAATTCGACATGAAAGATCTCGGTGCTGCAAACTATATTTTGGGCATGGAAATTAAAAGAGATCCGGAAAATAGGAAGCTTTGGGTTAAACCAAAGGAAGTATGTCGAGACAATATTGTAGAGGTTTAATATGCAGGATAGTAAACCGGTGAAGGTTCTGTTGAAACCCCGAAAATCGAGTCTATAACAAGGGGGATACCCACCTGGTCCGGACCTTGGTTAGCAGCTCCCATTTCATTTGGTATAGTGGGTCCGACTGGGGATATGGGACTAGTTTCCCAATTTATGTGTGTGTGTGTTGAGAATTTATATTTCCTTCCTAATAGTTTCTAAGTAAAATGCTTTGAATCTAAATCTAATGTAATTGTATTCTAATGAATAGAAATATCTAATTCTAAAACTAACCCAGGATTTAATCTTTATGCGATCTAAAATAATTTCTAATGGAAATTGGTAATAAAGATCATTTAATTGCTATGAGAAAATAATTCAATAAAGATAAATTGTTTCGTATAAAAATTTAGATGAAACAATTGTGAAAAACATATCACATAATAAGTCATTCATATATTAAGCATAAATAAATAGCTATCACCGTACAAAAGTGCCAAATGATAACTCAAGCATTCAAATATTCATATATAAATAACTGAACATGAATATCACCTTAACAGATAAGCAAAAATCATTAAGAGATAAAAGTACCATTTATAACTAGTTCTACTCATGAGCTTCAACAATAATGATTTATCTCTTCTTAATTCAACATCTACTAAGAGTACAAAAGTGCAATTTCAGTAGTAGATATTAAACGCAGATATCAATAAATCCTATTCCATTCATTCATCAAAACCTCCTTGGAGGGTGCAAAAGTGTTTGGAAATAATACTGAGAGGGGGGGGGATGGGGGGGGGGGAATGAGTATTATCAAATTCTTTTCAATATGCCTTCATTTAATTTATTGATCATTAACTTGTATATAATAATGAGCATGAAACAAGAAAAACAGATAGTCACACCAAAGAACACCAGATATAAGATGGAAACCCAATGTGGGTGAAAACCACCTGCTGCAATATGTCTCTATCTTCTTTCAATTAGAAACTTCTTTTACAATGATTTTGTACTGGTGTAGTCCTTTACCAATATGCAGGTTGCAACCTGCAAAGAGCTACAACTCTCTCTCGTTTTCCAGTCTCTCCTGGAAGGGAGCTACAACCCCCTTTTTCTCTCTTACTTCTTTAAGGACCACGTTTCATAAATTTTCAAACTGGATCCATGAACATCAAATAATCATCAAGTACATCAAAATCACCCAATCTCCTTATACAATGAACCAATGAATCACCCAACACTTCAGAATGCTGTAAACAGAAAAGAAGTACCAGAAATATAAACCCAGAACTCTGCTGCAATAGATAAAGGATAATCAACAATAGTTTCAAGATAAGGCTGCAACTTCACCAACAGGGGCCTACGTATATCCACAGCTCTTCTGAGACTGAATTGCGTAGATCTGCACCAGTTGTTCTTTTGCTCTGCGTACTTTTCTTCAGATCCGCACCTTTGCTTCTGACATACTGCGTACACACACACTGTGCCTTCTTCTTGCCTGCATACCTCGCACTTCGCCTTTTTCTGTACTGCGTGTGCCCTGCACTGTGCCCTCTCCTGCGTTGCGTACCACGCACTGCACCTTTGGTTTTGCAGCGTACTCTCGCACTGAGCCTTTTACTGAGTTGCGTACCCCCGCTTTGCACCTATGGATCGCCTGCAGACTTCTAATTAGGGCCAAATTTACAGTCCTCCAATGTGCCACAGTCAGTCAGATCCACAGATCTGATTATGCGCCCGAGAGATCACGACTTCATAGATTTACCTTCAAATTTACTTTTATTTAGATCAAGCATTTTACATTGACAACCCAATATTTCAGATCTTAAGATATTCAATTGAAAATATACATTAGCCCAGTGATCTCCTTCCCTATTTATAGTCAAGCCCTTATTCACACCATGGGACAAAACCATCAATAACCAATACAAGGGATCTAAACCGGGGCTAAAATAGATCCTATACCACGGGCCAAAACCATAGCATCAGAAATGGCGGGCTAAATACCACGGGCCAAACATAAGAAACCCCACGTGAGCGCGCTTCATTGCCTTGAAGTGAGTGAACTAGGGTTCCGCACCTTCTGAATGGGTAACCTGTGGGTATGACCGCACCCCCTGGACGGCGAACCTGCGGGTTCGCACCTTTTGAACCATTCACCTGCGAGCCTCTTAATTTCCATCATTTTGAGAGCCAGAATAGACCATTGCCACTTGAGAGAGTTGCCATCAAGTACAACACCTATATCATAGAGCCATACCAGAATCATAATGCCAACAATCTCCCCCTTTGGACTTGATGGCAACCTCAAGATCCTCAACGTCATTCTCCCCCTTTGACAATCAAGCAAAGGTTATGCTCTCCCCCTAAGAACATGCTCCCCCTGACTATAAACCAGATCTGCAAAGAAGAATCATAATCCACCAAACACCATAAACGACCATGCTTTGAGCTAGAGACATATTGCAGCCATGTTTAGATCAACATCCATGTTCTCCTTCTGTGCTACCATAATGCTAACAATGCATTATTTTCTCCCCCTGAACTTGTGCCATTCGATCTTTGACCAATCCGCAAACTAGCACATGTATGCATATACCCAGATGAACCTTGCATACAACCAACACTCAGAAGAGTTTCAATAACAATATGATGCATCAACAACCCCCAGCTTTTTCCTGAGGTATTCAAAGGTCTCCCTGGGCAGTGGTTTGGTGAGTATATCAGCAACTTGTTCCTTAGAAGGAACATACTCCAACTTGACCTTTTGTTCAAGCACTTGTTCCCGGAGAAAATGATACTTGATTGGTATGTCTTGGTCTTTGAATGCATGACTGGGTTCTTTGAAATGTTGATTGCACTTGTATTATCACATAAGATGGAGATAGGTGGTGTACAAGTGATTTGAAAATCCTGCAAGGTATGCATCATCCAAAGGAGTTGAGTGCAGAAAGATGCAGCAGCAACATATTCTGCTTCAGCTGTAGACAAGGAAATCGAACTCTGTTTCTTGTTGAACCAAGATACTAATCTGGAACCCATAAACAATGCACCACCACTTGTGCTCTTCCTGTCATCCACGCTTTCGGCCCAATCTGCATCTGTATAAGCATGAAGTGTGAGATATGTATCTCTAGGATACCATAAGCCATAATTGTGAGTCCCTTGAAGATATTTGAAAATTCTCCACTGCCTGAAGATGAGTTTCTTTTGGATTTGCCTGAAATCTTCCAACTATTCCCACTGCATGCATAATGTCTGGTCTGGTACCTCTCAAATAAAGTAGACTTCCAATCATAGATCTGTAGGTTGGTTGATGCACTGTTGTTGATTCGTCATTTGCACTGAGGTTGCATCCTGTTACCATGGGTGTACATACTGGTTTTGCATCTTCCATGCCATATTTCTTCAAAATTTGCTTGAGATACTTGATTTGAGACAAGAAGATCCCTCCTTCATTTTGTTGGATTTGCAATCCAAGAAAGTATGTTAGTTCTCCAAGCAAGGACATTTCGAATTCTTTCTGCATCACCAAGTCAAAGCTTTGACTCATAGCTTCTTCATTGTTGCTAAAGATAATGTCATCTACATACACAGCAAGTATTAGCAATTTGTCATTTTCAATTTTTATATAAAGATTGCTATCCTCTGATCCTTTTGAAAAACCTTGTTGATGAAGATATTTGTCCAAACGATAGTACCAAGCCCTTGGAGCTTGTTTAAGACCATAGAGAGCATTTTTCAGTCTGCATACAAGATTTGGATCA